>CAHIKZ030002345.1:162500-255000 GCA_903632075.3 Acanthosepion pharaonis
CTATCTATCTATCTATCTATCTAATCTTATTCTCTTTCTTTTTTCTTTTTTATCTATCTATCTATCTATCTATCTATCTATCTATCTATCTATCTAATCTTATTCTCTTTCTTTTTTCTTTATTATCTATCTATCTATCTATCTAATCTTATTCTCTTTCTTTTTTCTTTTTTATCTATCTATCTATCTATCTAATCTTACTCTCTTTCTTTCTTCTTTTTTATCTATCTATCTATCTATCTATCTATCTAATCTTATTCTCTTTTTTTTTCTTTTTTATCTATCTATCTATCTATCTATCTATCTATCTATCTATCTATCTAATCTTATTCTCTTTCTTTTTTCTTTTTTATCTATATATCTATCTATCTATCTATCTATCTATCTATCTATCTATCTAACTATCTAATCTTATTCTCTTCCTTTTTTCTTTTTATCTATATATCTATGTATCTATCTATCTATCTATCTATCTATCTATCTATCTAATCTTATTCTCTTTCTTTTTTCTTTTTTATCTATCTATCTATCTTATCTTATTCTCTTTCTTTTTTCTTTTTTATCTATCTATCTATCTATCTATCTAATCTTATTCTCTTTCTTTTTTCTTTTTTATCTATCTATCTATCTATCTATCTAATCTTATTCTCTTTTTTTTCTTTTTTATCTATCTATCTAATCTTATTCTCTTTCTTTTTTATCTATCTATCTATCTATCTATCTAATCTTATTCTCTTTCTTTTTTCTTTTTTATCTATCTATCTATCTATATAATCTTATTCTCTTTCTTTTTTCTTTTTTATCTATCTATCTATCTATCTATCTATCTATCTATCTAATCTTATTCTCTTTCTTTTTTCTTTTTTATCTATCTATCTATCTATCTATCTAATCTTATTCTCTTTCTTTTTTTCTTTTTTATCTATCTATCTATCTATCTATCTATCTATCTAATCTTATTTTCTTTCTTTTTTCTTTTTTATCTATCTATCTAATCTAATTCTCTTTCTTTTTTCTTTTTTATCTATCTATCTATCTATCTATCTATCTATCTAATCTTATTCTCTTCTTTTTTTTTTTTATCTATCTATCTATCTATCTATCTATCTATCTATCTATCTATCTATCTATATATATATATATATATATATATATATATATATATATATATATGTATATGTATGCGTGCGTGTATGTGTGCGTGTGTATGTGTGGGTCTTTTTGGTTGCTTGTGTACAATTATTTTTCCTTTCTTTTTGTTCTACTTATCTAATATTATTCTGTTTCTATATCTCTATATATCTCATATTATTCTTCTACTTTCTCTCTCTCTCTCTCTATCTATCTATCTATCTATCTTTATTCAAGTATGCTTGTAGGATTAATTACTTGCTTGTTTGATTTGTTGTATACCGTTGTGCAATCTTTAAGTGTGAAATATATTTTGGATCATAGGAATACTTCCTTACTGTGATCCAATACTGCATTAATAGTATTTATAGGAATAACAATGATATTTCCATATTTAAATACTAATATTTAATCAGTAACTTAGGTTAGAAATGATGAATTCTTACTTTTCCCAACTGAACTTGCGCGTCAGTGAATGCCAAAAATCTGACTGGGATACGAACTCGATTCTATGATTTCTCACTTCGACGCTAGCACCATTTCACTACTCGGATATCCGTTCGCGTTTGTTTGAACACAAATGGTTTTCATTTTTATATCAAATCTTTCCAATATAGCTTAAATCTTATAAATATTTATTATGTACACAAAAATATAATAATCCATATATTGAGAATATAAAAGATTACGCATTCTAGAAACATTAACAAAAAAGACAATCAAACTAACAAAAAATTGAACTACGCGTAATTAAGGACACATATCATATTTTAAATAAATAATTATATATATATATATATATATATATATATATATATAATTATTTATTTAAAAATATGATGTCCAGCTACATAAGAAATCATATTTTTAAATGAATAATTATATTTAGCCTCTACTTTTGTATGGAGCACTGTTTATTTTTTAAAATAATAACAAAAAATACTAAAGAACTTTGGATTATTTACCTAACGAGTTCTTTCCTATTTTCTATATATTTTCACACACACACACACACATATACGCACGCACACACACACACACACACACACATATATATATATATATATATATATATATATATATATATTACCTTTACATTAGGAACACATATAATGAATTTAAGTAATAAATAATAAAAAATTACAAATACCATATGACATCACAAACTGTAAAGAAATACTGGAAAATATGATATTGTCGATTTGCGACAACGCGATAATTGAAAGATATAAAAGTTGAAAAAAAAAGTAAATACAGACAAAAAATACCAAATTACTAAAGCTACGGGTGATCAATTAATTCTATTTTGGTTTCATCTGCCCATAAAACAAAGTTCCACTATTTACTACCAATGACTTTCGTTAGGAAAACTGGAGATGATCTTAAGAAATTAGCCAGTTGATGAGTAAATTTCAACCTGGAAAATTGAAATATAATCTGAATTGTAGAGAGATTAAAGTAAAAAAAGAATCTCATTAAAGAACTTCCTTTGCAATTCAAGAAAACATTTGTCCTGATGATTCCATGTTGCCTCAGAGTTTTGAGGCTCCATTCCTGATATTGGCCACATTAATCTATAAATATAACTTACATTAAAACTATTTTTTTTTATATATATATATATATATATATATATATATATATATATATATATATATATATATGCGTGCAATGTGTACATTACGCGCACGCGTGTGTGTATGTGTGTGTTTGTGTCTGTGAGTGCGTGTGGCTGTAGAAGGTCCGGCCAGACTAACGCCATTTTGAACTTATTAACTTTTATTGCACAAAAAATAAATTGCATTACTTTTTAAAGAAGTACTGTCACATCAGAACAACATAATTTGTTAAGAATAATAAAGTATTCGGCGTATTCAAAATACCCCACCCCTTTATGTTCAATACAACGCTGAAACCTTTCAGCAACATTTCCCCTAAACTTTTTGACTTTTTTTGATAATGTGAAAAGATTTATCAGAAATTGTTTGTTTTAACTCAGGAATTATTTTCGGGTTGACCATGTGAAGCAGATCTTTCAGTAAACACCACAAAAAAATGTCCCGTGATGTTGGATGTGGTGAACGTGATGGCCACTATCGACCTCATTCCCGAGCGCGTAAGCTACAGTTAATGTGAAGACATTTTAAACAATAATAATTTTTATTAAATATAGGTTAGCCTATACAAAAGGACGTTAGTTTTGCCTCACCTTACACACACACGTGCGCAGACACACACATATATATATATATATATATTATTGCTATACGTTATTTATATAGACACAATATTTAAGTAAATGCTCTCTTTATAATAAATAATATTAATAACATTTACCGGTTTGAACGTCCGATAAATTTTCATAGAAAATATGTGTCCTCCAAATGGAATCGAACCTGTATCCTACACATAACCGTCATATAATCTGACGTGCTATACCCGTTTAGCTACGAAGGAACGTTTCGTCAGTAAGGTAGATTTTTTCTGTCGGACTTTGTCCATTTCGTTATATATATATATATATATATATATATATATATATATATATATATATATATATATATATATATATATATATATATATATATATATATATATATATATATATATATATATATATATATATATATATAATATATTATAGGTCTGAAAATAAATTTTTTCAGAAATTTTCTTTGTCAATATTCTTTCTTATGCAAAAAAAAATTTTGTGTGGATAAATTTAAATTTATACCATTTATATCTTAGGTCAGAGAAAAAATACAGGTAGAAATAAATCATAATGTACTACCGTATTTTTGAGATGTGTTAAGCTCTTCCTTGGTGTATATCATATTGCTCTGGATTCTATATAATTGAGCAATCTACGTGTCTATCTTTTAATATCTTGTATTAAAAATAATCACTTAGAATAGCCTTTCCACTTACGGATCTGATATTATTATCTCCCTTCTCTCTCTCTCTCTCTCTCTCTCTGTTATATATATATATATATATATATATATATATATATATATATATATATATATATATATATATATATATATATGTATGTATGTATGTATGTATTATGTATATGAGTCTTTGTGTGTGTGTATGAGTGAGTGTATAACTTAAATCGTATATATGTATATAAAATGAAGGATTTTATCTCATTTCGTTTCAATCAAATTTTTGCAATTATTTTTAAATACAGTATACAATGTAAACGGGGGCTCTTATATATCATTAATTGATCAAGAAATTATTTTACGTGTGGAGCCCAAAGCATAAGTGTAGCGGGAACGTGTTCGTTCCTCGGGTAAATATTGATTTATCCCGAAGACTTCATGAACTTGACCTTTGCTCCTCTCATTATTTTAGCAATTCTCGAACCGACTGGTCGAATGTCAGTATCGAATTTAAATAGCCTCCTGGGTGTTGAAGTAAACGTCCTTTTTATAGATACAGTTCTTGTGCTTATTTGATTTCGAATCAGTCGAAATATGACGAAGGCCTCACGAAATGTCTTGATTTAAATGTTGCCTGAGACAAATGAACAATTCTTTCTTCTGGTTTTCAATTCATGGGAAATAAGAAATTCTGCTTAATTAGGTTGAAAGTTTGTCAGTAATAAACTTTCGTCATATAAATAGGCTTGTGGTAGTTTTGTTAAATTAATTATAGTAATAATACATACACACAGATACACAGACGGACACCGATATAAATCTAGTAAGTTCTGCTATTGTTTTCTCTCTCAAGATTTATGAACCTAAGAATTACATTCTTTTGTGTATGCTCTCAAGTGATATCTGTCTATATATCGCTATTATTGCCCAGTGGATAAAAGCGTTCGTTGGATTCGGTGAGTTGACCCAAAGAATTGTGTGTTCAAGTTTATAATTTCCCCATTCACACATAAGTAGAAATGCTGTTTGATATATCAGAAAGAGGGTAAAACCTCCCCTCTGAATTTGAATCCCGAACATATCTGTGGTGATATATAACGAAACATAATAATAGTTCTTAAAATGGATTTAAATATATATTTAGTTCTTGGTATCATTCTTAGAAATAGGGTTTTTATGGAGAGTAATAACTGATTTTGGAATAGAAATTTTAATTGGGTTCTAATATATTCTTATATCAATTGCACAAAAGTATATTATTCCTTGCTAATGATTAAAATGACCTCTTTGGTATTTCATATCAATTGCTTTCAGTTTTTAACTTAAAATTTTATATACCACTTATCTTCAGCATGAAAAAACAAGAGATACATTTACTTTTGTTTTCATGAGTTCAAGCTTAGTCATAATGCTACCAAACTTCGACCAGCATTAAAAAAGTCTTGAGGTAAAGGATACACTTGTAATCGGTGCTGTTTTCTAAAGTTCTGCAATAGGGCTACGATTTTGCTATCGCCCTGTCAGCTGTGGCTTCAGAATACGCTGACCGCATTTCATCATGAGGCGTCCTGGATAAGACGATAAATTAGATCCAACAACAAGGCCTATGATCAAGAGTTTTTTTTTTTTTTTGAGCGTGGAACCATGTCTTATTTGCTAGTGTTCCTAGGTCCACATGAATGGGGGTAGTAGTATCTGTTAGGGTTCCAGCTATGAGCAAATTGTTACCACCAAACAAAAGGTTTTCAAAAACATTACGAAAATAGAAAATGTTTTAATAACAGCAATACATATTCGTAAAAAACAAAACAAAATAGCATGAATAAATTGTGAAAAAAATTACTAGCAATATATTTTTGAAGAAAAGAATATAACCAGCAATATTTTTTTTTCAAAATTACAAGTTACATCTTTCAAATGGGTGGATTCAGTATATATATATATATATATATATATATATATATATATATATATATATATATATATATATACATACATATATATATATATATATATATATATATATATATATATATATATATATATATATATATATATATATATATATATATATATATATAAACAACAACAAAAAATCAGATTCAAATTTCACTTAGGTATTTATTTTATACCTTCAGACCCCACAATAGTCCTGAGTGTGACGATAATCTACATCCGCCAGCATGATCGGGAGATCTGTGATTTTTAGAAATGTGGAACAACTTTTTAACTCCCGTTGTTCCAAGTCAACTCTGACCTAGGGTGGTAGCACCTGTTAGGGTCCGAGCTATAAGCATATAGTGAACGCCCCTAAATAAATCACTATGAAACTATAAAAATATATTTTTATTGTAAAAATACTAGCAATACATTATTATATATAAAACAAATTACCAACAATACATTCTACTTTAGCAGAAGGCATACAATTGTGTTCAAAATATATTTAGTTGAAGCCATAAAAGTTTGTCCAACATATTTAGATTTTGGCATTAAATAGCCCATAGAGGTGTTGATATGCCGCTATGCAACATAAAAAAACAAAAGCCACAAGAAACTGGCGTGTGTGTGTGTGTGTGTGTGTGTGTGTTTGTTTGTGTGTGTTTGTGTGTGTGTTTGGCTGTTTATTTTACTGATTATTTATATGTACATCGGAAAAGTAATGGACCCTTCCCTGAGGTTGATATGCCGTAAAACGAAGAAAACCAAGTTTTCTGTTTTATGGTTTTATTGTTTGGCTGAGATGAGCAATTGGTCGTATAATTCCGGTTAGGTCCGTGTGTGTACGTATGACCACATATGCTAGTAAATGTATCTTATTATAATTCTGCTTCTCTTTCCCTTAGGTAGAACAACTTTTACACCCTGCCAATACCACATAAAATGTAGGATTCAGTTTTGATCGTGTGGAAAAATGGAGAAGTCATATCAGAAAAGATGATAAAACGAAAGAAGTAATGCAATATAGAAGTGTTTAACGTCTGTCTTGTTAAAACGGAAATATATACATACATACATACATACATACATACATACATACATACATACATATACATATATATATATATATATATATATATATATATGTGTGTGTGAGAACTTGTGATTTATATATATATATATATATATATATATATATATATATATATATATATATAAATAAAAATTGAAAGAACAAAAGATATAAAATCCGGTGTTCTTATAGATATTTTTATTTTTTAAAAATAGTGCTCAAATAAATTTACAGAGCATTAATAATACAAATTAATTGATTTAAAATATGGTTTTATATATATATATAGGAGGATATATATATATATATATATATATATATATATATATATATATATATATATATATATATAGAAGAGAGAGAGAGAGAGAGAGGAAATCATCTGGCAAGTGTGGTTTTGTAAAAGCATGACTATTACAGATAATAATGCATGGTATTTCGTCAAATCGAACCGAGTTCTCGCAGTTACTGTGTGTATATCTAAAATTAAATATGCTTAAATTCTTCTTTATCGCTATCGTGCGCCAACGGCTTATTGGTAAAATACCCGACTAACAGCAATTCAGTCGCGTTCGATCCTAGCTAAAGGCAACCGGGGGTCAGGCCACACTAATGAGCTGCGAAACAGACTGTCTGTGGATAACAATATATGTTTTTATTGCGAAATTTTGACAAAGTTGGTAAGCTCAAATATTTAACAATATGATAGGGTATTTTCTTAAGGTAATTTATTGTCATAGAGTCCGCTATTATCATGAATCATTAAATTTAGAATTAAGCTTCGTCGGTGAATTAAAATAGAAAAACCGTGAAATTTACTCGGGTATTTCTAGTAAATCAATACAGAGTAAAATGGGTAAATTATCGCCATTTTGTATTTTTAAATTCTTGTGTGCGCGTTATTTGTTTTTGATTTTGTCGACTGTACACTATAGTAGGGTCAGTTGGGTAGCGTCCTTAAGAGAAAGAGAACCATGAGGCAGTTTACTACGCCAGAAATTTGGAAACGGTATGCTGTACTTCATTCGATCCAGAAGCTCCAATAGCAACGTTTCAGTGTGTTTTAGTGTCAAACTAAGGACAGTGCAGAGGATGCGCAAAGAGTTGGATGATAAGAAAAGAACTCTCAAATTTGTTGGCAAGGCCCTCAGCCTCAACACGGAGGGATACATGAAGTGCCTTGAGGAGGTAGTGCTGCCCTGGGTCAACAGTTTGGCTGATAGAAGTCCCTATGCCTGGTACCAGAACTCTGCACCATGCCACACAAATAGGACAATCCTGTCCTGGCCGTGAGACAATTTTTGCGACTACGTCAGCCATTACATCTTTCAACTTAACTCCCCAGACTGCAACCCTCTTGATTATTAGGTGTGGGACGTTGTTGAGTAAGATACTAATAAAACTCTTCGTAACACCAAAGATGAACTGAAGGTCAGGATTATGGCGGCATTCACTAAATTAAACAAGGAGACCGTCCAAAAATGTTGCAGGTGGTCGCGGTTGAAGCTAATGGCGATTTTATTGAATAAATTTACTCTTTACTATTTCAAGTTATTTTTGTGTAATTTTGGTGAATATATCTGTTAAATATATGTCAGTGTTATTTTCCTTTTTGCATAATTCATACGACAGTTCTTCCATCGCGCCCTATAAACAATCGTAAATTTCCCGTTTCGATGTTATATGTACGTAAGTGTACAGGCGATAACTTATGGAAATGTATAATTACTCTATACACAGGTTATAGCTAGAGGCCATATTGATTCATCAGACAATTTGCTCATCTGTCAAATGCTATTTTGAGCCTCTCCGACATGATGTTTTACCGATAATATAAAACTTAAGATTTTTTCTGATGGCGGATTCTAACTGAAATAAAAATTGGTATTTTTTTCATGTTTGAGCATACAGAAATTTAAAACATTTCAGATAAGTAATTTTGTTTAAAGGACAGAACTGGAATAAGTTGAAATCCGTCTTTGCAAATTGTCTCAAGTTTGAGATGTTCGTGGAGAATTAAACATATCGCATTAATGCTGTGGCGCTAAATATCTAGTGATTTAACGTGGATCCAGTTTAATATTCTCCTTCAAATGTCCTTCATTTAGAGTGGATGGTCTTCGAGGGCGAATCTTGTCGGATATATCACAATTAATGTTTTGAAAACTTTAACTGATATGTGAGAGACATCAGTGTATCTATATACACTTCACATGTTTTTACATTTTTTTTTAAATCGGTATGACCACATGAAGGCAGTAAAAACACTAAGACTCAAAGGCGTACAGGGTGTGGAAGAATTAGGAACAGAAACATTTATAATGAGCAGGAAATGAAAAGAGTAATCAGGAGAACAGAAGATAGCGATTGACGTGGCATTTAATTTTTTGCAGATTAGAAGTTGGTTAGAAAGTAAAGGTTCAGACGGGAGTTTCACAAGGGAGAAATGGGAGAGAGGAAACTGTTTGCATAGTAGTTAGAAGAAGAAGAAGAAGAAGAACAACAACAACAACAAGAAGAAGAAGGAGGAGAAAAAGAAATAAAAAGATAAAAAGAAAGAAGAAGGAAAAGAAGAAAAAGAAAAAGGAAAGAAAAAAAAAAAGAAAAAAAAAGGAAAGGAGGAGAAGAAAAAGAAAAAAGAAGAGAGAAGAAAAAAAGAGGAAGAAGGAAAAAAAGAAGAAAGAATTTAAAAAATAAGAAAAGAAAAGAAGAAAAGAAGAAGAAAAACAAAAAAGGAAAAAGAAAAAAAAAAAAGAAGGAGGAGAAAAAATAAATGAGGAGAAAAGAGGAAAAAAAAAGAAAAAATAAAAGAAGGAAAGAAAAGAAAAAATAACTACATAAAAAAAAGAAGTTTTTTGAAAAAGAAAGAAGAACAAAAAATTTCACAAAAAAAAAAAAGAAACAAAAAACAGTTAAAAAAGAGGAACCTCGGGATTTGTTAAGAAGCCACTTCTCAAAAATGGAAACTGATGCATAAAAAAGCAGGAGAAAATTCTTATTAAATATTTCAAAAAAATTTATAGAGAAAAAAAATAATAAGGTTTTAAAAGAAATGTTCATTTGAAAAAGAACCAATAATAAAAAATAAGAAAATAGTTTAAGCCATGAAGAATAAAAAAGAAAGAAAAGCCAAAGAAATATATAATAATAAAGAAGAATAATTTATGAAAGAATGAAGAAAAAAAATTTTTGAATGAAAAAAAATCAGTGTCAATAAATAGAAAATATTTTTTCTAAGAATTTAAAAATACGTTATGGAATAAAATTTATTAAAATTCATTTGCTTCTATTTATAATAACGTTTGACAATGAAGATCAAAGCTGAAAAAAGAAAGTGTTTACGAAAATATTTCTTTAAAGGAAACTTATGCTAACTGATCGCAATATCAGGATAAAGCTTATAAAGAAGACTTGTTCCTTTTCGAATAAAAATTTATTATCAAAAAAATAAATGGTTCTTTAATGAATTCTAAACATTTTTGCTGGGACTTTATCGCTTCGTGTTTCTTAAATGAAATTCTTTCACTAGTTTACAACCCTTACAAGAAGAAAAAAGGGAAAATATCAAAACAATGGTCAAAAGAAAAATTAGAAAAAAAGAGAAAAAAAACAGAGCCGGGAAAGAAAAAAAGTTTAAAAAATACAAAACTATTCTTTTGTGTATAAAAGGAAATACGACTTCATGGATTAAAAAAAAATTGATATGAAAAAATGAAAATTTGAATATTATTATTTATTTCAAAGAAAGATATTTAAAAGCTTTTTAAAAAAACAAAAATGAATGACAAAATCCGTAGATGCTCTGTATATTTGTAACAAGACATGCTTATAGGTAAATGAATGACAAAATAAAAATTAAAAAAACAAAATAAATGCGTTCCATCAAAAAAAAATACTTAAAAAATTCATCTTCAAGTGATAACTCTTCTAGGATACATTCTCGTTGGAAATTTATTTTCTTAGAGGGAAGTCTTTTTAAAATTAAATTTAATTATTTAGCGACAAATGAATGAATTAATGGGTCAATTGAATACAGAAATTTAAAATTTTCTTGTAAAATTTGAAATAATAAAATATATATTTTCTCCTGAAAAGTTGAATACATGGTAAAAGACAATGATCATCTTTTTTGTATCAAATATTTTTTTGTTGACATAATTACTAGAAAAAAAGTGATATGTTCTTTAAAAGTTTTTAATATTTTTTTTAGTTACTTTACAAAAATATAGATAATTTCTTAAGTAATTAAGGTTTTGTATGGATTGATAAATTCATCAAGGTTTATTCATGTTGCTTGTTAATTTTTTAGGAAATGAAATGAACAAAAAATTATAAATAAAAATTTTTATATAACAGCTTCAACTACATATATTTTGAACAACATAATTAAAGATTTTGCCGAAGATAAAAAAAAAATCAAAAAATTCTACTATAAATGTGTATTTCATTAAAACAAATATATATATATATATATATATATATATATAAATATATATAATTACTAAATAAAATAGATATATATAAAGAACTTTGTCTATTTTTAATATTTTTTTACTTTTTACTGTTCATAATTTTTTGCTTTTTTTGTTTAATTCTTTCAGGTGAAACCTTTTAAACAGGTATAAAAATACCCAAGGTTTGGGCCTCAAACAACAGCAGTTAAAATGTGGATCCAAACTAAAAAATCTTGAATCAGAACTTATCTGCCGGATGTAGTTTATCGTCAGAAATTATAAGGATAACCAGTTGAATATTTTATAAATGAGTAAAAAATAATTTATTTAAACATATCTGTTTTTTATATGTCGTTATTATTCTATAATGTTCAATAAATTCTATACCCGGTCTATTGAATGACAAAATGGAAATATTTACATAAAGGTTTTTATGACTCTATAAAGGATGATCAGATTTATTTAAACTGATAACCTAATAACAAAATAATAAAAAAAATAATTTAATAACTTATTTATATGAAATTTTATATCAGTTCAACTGTGCATGGAGAAATCTGGCATTTGACTCTTCACCTATTTTTGGTTCTTACCAAAATTGAATGAAGGCCCTTCTTGAATAGAAATGTATTGAACAATTTTAGCAAAAAATTTTTAAAATTGTCAAAAAAAAAAGTTTTATTTATAAATAAATGGTCTTCTTCATTTCTTAATTATATATTAATTTTTTTTAAAAGAGAATTCTAAGATGAATACCAACAATAGTAATTTATATCACCAAAACAATACATTCTCTCACTTTTTTTAAAGTCCCAAAGACAATGATACCTCAACCATATCTATCTTTTTTTTTATTTATATATAGATTTCAAAATCTGTGTGGGAGGGGTGGGAAATAAAATAACAATTTAAAAAACGACAATGGTTAAAACAATATTTTAATAATTTACATAAAAAAAAAACAAAAATATATAAAAAATGATAAATAAATAAATATAAACAACTTCTAAAATTTTTAAAAAATCTTCTTTAACAAAATTAAAATTTGCGGGATTACAATAATATAAAATATTATATATGAATAAAAATTTAGAGTTAGAAATAATTTCATTTGTTTTATTTATTATTTCATCCTTTATCGATTCATATTGGTCATGATTCTTAATCCACTATCACTTCACCTTTTTAGTAAATGACACATCTTAAATTTTTTATTGTTAACTTTAAAAGATCTTTAAAAAAAAAAATTTTTTAAAAAGAAATTGTTTCAAATTTAATAAATTTTTTTCGAACACCATCTACGATTTCTTACAATTTTAATATTTCAATAATAAAAAATTTTTGAAATAAATTAAATTCACAATATAAAAAGTTTGAATTTTTCATTTAATGCTAATACATCTGGTCCTTAAATTTTATTTTTTAAGATTAGATGAGCGAATATTGATTTGAAAATGGAAAATATTTTTTTATGTTGAAAAAGAAAACAAAATAATGATTAACTCACAGCTGGGGAAAAAAAAAATCTTTTTGAACAATATTTTTTTTTAAAAATTTAAATAAGCAAAAAAACATTAACATTAAAAAAAAGTATTTTTCTACACAGTTCACTAATTTTAAAATTCAATTCGTATCTTATACAAATATAAATAAAAAAATAAAATATTTTAATATACATCATTAAGCCTGTACAAGCTTGAAGAAAAATAAAAAAAAATTTATATCCTAATTGTAAATAAATATCTTCATTAGATTTATTAAATATTTTCTAAGCATATAAGATAAATACAGCAGAAAATTTGGATAAAGTTTCTCATAAAAGAATTTTTAACCAATCAAAAAAAAAATATTCAGATAACATAATTTTAATAATTAAATAAGAAAAAAATTTAAATTAATTTGAATATTTTTCCTTCGTCAAAATTAACATTATCCAAAAAAAAGCTACCTTTTTCAACATTTAGGATTCATATATATATATATATATATATATATATATATATATATATATATATATATGAAGAAAGAACAGTAAAATATACAATTTTGTTCTTATAGATTTTTTATTTTTCAAAAAAAAGTTTCAATGTAAATTTTACAGATCATTAATATAATAAATATAATTGATTTAAAATATGAATTTCGCTCCAAATCAAAAATTTTTTTAATTTAATTACAAAATTAAATTCAAACTTTCAGCTTCCATTTTTGAAAAATAAATTTTCAGCTTGTAATCAAAAAACATATTTAAAAAATCCATTAATTTATGATTTTATATATATATATATTATATATATATATATATATAAAGAATATTATTACACACACACACACACACACACACACACACATATATATATATATATATATTTATATATATACAAATAAAATAATAATATTTATATATATATACAGTGCTGTTCGATAAAAGTGATTCACCTGATTTTTTTTTTTTTTACTAAATGTTCTCTTCTCCGATGAAACGAAAGTTGAGCTAAATTCAAAGGATAAGCGATCTAAAATCTGAAGAAGAAGCTTTGAAAGCTCTTTGAATTTAGCAGTAAGTACTGTCAAGCATCCGTTCAGTATAATGTTCTGGGGATGCTTTTCTTTTCATGGAACTGGTTTCTTAAAACCTATTGAAAAGACCCTCAGGAGCGAGCAGTACAAGAGAATTTTAGAGTCTTGTCTGCTCCCTTCTGCTGAAAGGGTGCAAATCGACCCCACCAAGCTCATTTTTATGCAGGATAATGCTCCCTGTCACAAATCAAAATTGATGAAGGAATACTTTGATGAGAAGCAGGTGAGTGTTATGACATGGCCGCCCCAATCTCCTGAGCACAACCCGATAGAAAACATGGAGCATTATAAAGTACAGGCTATCGAGAAAGCAGTTGAATAACAAAGAGGATTTGATTTTGAATTTCATATCCGAATGGAATTCAATGTAAGGAGATGAGATTTTCCAGAACCTAATCAAGTCAATGCCAAAAAGAGTTGAAAAGGTTATTCAAAATAAAGGAGGACCCATAGATTATTAAATATTTCGAAATATATTACCTATTATAAATAAATTATACCTCTATTATTCTTTATTTAAAGCTGTTTGCTTATGTTTCTATTGAATACTAGTTGCGGGAAATAAGTGAATCACTTTTTTTTTTGCATAGAAGTTTTTCCCTAAATCTCATTTATATCCAAAATTATAATTATCAATAGAATACCTTAGGGTGAGTAAACTTTTTTAATGGGTGGTCAGGAAGGGGTCTTTATAATAGTAAGATTAAAAATTAGTTTGACCCCAAAAACAATAGGGGAAAAAAATTTAAGTAAAAAAATCAAGTGAGTCACTTTTATCGAACAGCAGTGTATTTTCTTGTATTTTCAAACCCCACAATAGTCCTGAACATGACGATAAACTACCTTCGGCAGCAAGACCTGTGATCTGGTGATGGGAGTTTTTTAGGAATGTGGAACCACATTTATTTGATGTTATCCATATATTTTTGATATAGGGTGGTAGCACCTGTTAGGGTCCGAGCTATTAGCATATAGCGAATGCCCCCAAACAAAAAACTATGAAAATATAAAAATACATTTTTATAGTAAAAATACCAACAATACATTATTATATATAAAAAAATTACCAACAGTACATTCTATTGTAGCTGAAGGCATACAATTGTGTTCAAAATATATTTAATTGAAGCCATAAAATTTTGTCCAACATATTTAGATTTTGGCATTAAATAGCCCATAGAAGTGTTGATATGCCGTTAAACAGCATAAAAACAAACACCACAAGAAACTACTGTGTGTATGTGTATTCATTTTTTTAGTAGTTATTTAGAGGTACCTCGGGAAAGTAATGGACCCATCTTTCCTCCCCGCTGTTATGCAGTTCTGGGTAAGACTATAAACATCACCCGTTTCCTGGATAAGACGACACAATTCATCCGACAGCAAGGTTTTGAGAATCATCGAACCACCTCTTAATTGCCGGTGTTCTCAGGTCCACCCTGACCAGGGGTAGTAGCACTTGTCAATATTCTATCTATGGAACCCTTCAAACGGGTTAAAACATTACGAAAGTTACCAGATCAAAGGGGTTAAACATTATGAAAGTACAGAAATAGGTTTTAATACGAGGAATAATTTTTGGAAAAAGTATTACCAGAAGTACATTTTTGAAAAAAAAAATATTTCCAGCAATACATTTTTGAAAAAAAAATATTTCCAGCAATAAATTTTGAAAAAAATATATATTACCATTAACAGAAACCTCAAATAATCTATTGAGATTGCTATGCCGAGAAACAAAACAAACCAAACCAAACTTGCAGTTATGGATAAAATAGTAGAACTTACATCGAAAAAAAAATCTTTGGCATTTTCAAAGAATGGATACTGCAAAACTCACTCGTAAAATAAAAAAAAAATATTCTTATATTCCAAAAAATGTTTCGGTTTGAAATAATCAACAAAGGTTCGATAAGCTCTAAAAACAAATCAACCAATAGCTATTTTAAGGTTTTCTTTCATTTACTTTATATATAAGGTGCTTAGTTTGACTGATGGTTGCTAAATAGTTCACCCGTTTTACTTGAATGGAAACAGGGAAGCAAGTCTGTTTTCAGTTCAAGTAATTTATTATTTTTCCAGTGGATAAGATTAAGAAACGTCTATATGAATCTTTTATGTAAGACAATTTAAAGATTATTTCCACTAAAATATAATTATATAAAACGTGTTGCATGGCAATTGTAGAAGATATAGGTAACACCAAATAATTCTGATTTTCCCGAGAAAATCTAAACTTTAACATTGTCGAGATAATGTTGTAATTCGATTTTCTCTAAATTATTCACTGAGATTTCCACCCAAAGAGTTTTGAATTCAGTACAAGGTTACAGCAGTGGTGAAAAAAAAGTTGAGAGTTGAGCTAAAGGGAAATAACTGAGACATCCGGAAGAGGCATTGCACGTGGAACTAGAACAATCTATCCCAGTGGACATAATAAAGGCTTTCGGTTCAAAATTACAATCACCTTAAGAAGGCCGGAGCGTAAATCAGTCGAAACGTTGTAAATATGGCAATGAAGATGAGGATAACAGTCCGAATAATGTAAATAATGTAAGATATTTTCTATGTCTGCAAAGGAAAAACAATTGCCATTTTTTATCCTCTATATGCAAAAAATGGACATCCATATATATATATATATATATATATATATATATATATATATATATATATATATATACGTCAAATATATATAAATATATATATATATATATATACATATAAATATATATATTTATATATATATATATATATATACATAATATATTTATATACATATATATATATATATATATATATATATAAATATATTATACATACATATAATATATATACATATATATATATACACCATATATATATATAAATATATACATACATATATACATATACATATATTCATAAATATATACCGCCATACATATATATATACATACATATATATTCATAATATATATATTAATATATATATATATATATGCCGAAATTATATATATATATATAATATATATTATACATATATATATAATTACTTATATAATATATATATATTTCAATAATAGATAGTCATATATAAAATATATAATATATATAACATATTTCTTCATATACATATATATATATATATTATATATATATATGGGCATTTATCCGCATTTATAAATACCTCCCGGGGAATTTTTCGGAATTTAATTTTTTTTTCATTTAAAAATTGTTTGTTATATACGGAGAAGAACACATTCCGGTTTTTGTTAGATAAAAGCACGCTTCCTGAATTTATTATTTTTTTATTTTTTTTTTTTGAGTGATTTTGGTTTGATATAATATTCTTTTTTCACAAAAACACAAACAAATGAAAGACATATATTTAAATATATAAATATCATATATTTTAAAATCATTGATTTTAGCGTTTATATATTATGTATAAAAATAAAATTTTATATTCATTTACAAAAAAAAAAGGATATCATATATATATATATATATATATATAAAATAAATTGTAATATATAATAAATATATATGTTCCAAAGACATGGACAATGGAATGAGAACAATCTAATGCCATAGATTAAATAATGGGTTCATGTTAAAAATTTTATGAAATTTACCTGGATCAACAGACAAGCTAAGTAAGATTTTTTGAGGGCACAATGTCTGAAACATTGTGGTTATAATAACAAATATGAGGATATTAGTTCAATATAAATAATATATATCATATAAAAATTCAGACAGAAAATATATTTAATATTGTTATATATATAAGAGATCAGTAAAATTAACTTATCCATATGTAAGTGGAATTTAACAAATCATGTCTTTTTGATTTATAATTATCTTGGCAGAAGAATTCATGCAGTAGACTTTCTGCCCAAAATATAGGATAAATTTTGTTATGTTTAACCTATTGCTGGTGGCAGAAGAGATGGATTCATACCTTTCCCAAAGGGTATTTTTCATAAATGAATGTAACATATCAAATGAATTTGAACTCTTTTCTCTCATTCTGAAAGTTATCCATTACACCATTCACAATTTGAAAGCTTACGGCACCTGGTATCCCCAAGCAGTCATCTATATAGTTACTGACCAGGCTCAATGTTAACTTTAGTGATCAGATGAGAACTGTTGTTTTAAATTCAAATGGCAAAGCAGCATTAAATAACTATAATCATGTTATTACTTTTAAATTATATCTAAACTTTTTTAATTTTTGATCAGAAACAAGTAAACATTTATGTAAAATCTTCATTTGCTAGATTCAATAAAAATATGAATAAAAGAAAAAATTTTAAAGACATACAGATTTTGTTGAGGACAACTGTTGCAGGCCAGTGTATACTTTATTTGATAAACAAATGCATTCTTATGAAATGCCAACAACAAACATGGCAAGATTTTCTGTATGAGTCCACCTAAAGATATTTAAAATAGAGCCAACAAAAAACGTTATATATTTACAAACAATTTAAATTGTATTAAAAAAAGATTTACAAGTTTAAAATGACAATAATGCAAATAAGAACCCTAGACCGTGGAAATTTTTTGATCCAAAATATGAAGTGAATGAATGTGCATATGTACATGTTTCACGTAATTTTGTGTGTGTTGTCCTTTGTGTGTATATCATTCATGCATTTTCTACAAAGGGAAAAATGATTCTTCTATGAGAGATTTACATGAGTTGTATAAGCAGAAAAGATAAGAATTAAAAATAAAAAATTATCACAGAGTATTTATATTCATGGAAGCGGGTCAAGAACAGTTAAAAAATTAGGAGGAAATAACCAGACACAACAGTACAGAATTAGCTTTTTCATTCATCAAAAAGATTTTATGTACAATCATGTTGAAATTTTAAGAAGAATATTTCTGTTTGAATTTTAGGATTAATTATTATCAAATACAGCTGTGTTTCAGCTGCTTTGATCAAGGTTTCTTCATAAATTCTAAACTGAACCCTTTATTTAACCTACATGCAAAAGATTATTTTTGTTCTGCTGTTTCTCTCTATAGATAAATTATCTTGAATTTTTTCTTAGTACTGTTCAATTATTGCTTGCTCTATTTTCAATTGAATCTGGACTATCCAGCTCAAATTTGATTTAAACTTAGATTATTACAAAACAAAATAAATTTTTATTTTTTAGAAACTGAGAATATAAATCTATGAATCATTAGGAGTAGAAAATAGGTTACTATTAAATCATAAACATAAAATAAAAAAAAATTTTTAAAAAATAAAAAAAAAAGTTAATAATATTATATAATCCATCATGTAAATAGGATGCATACTTTTTTTTGATTACAGCAATACTAACTTATTTTACATGTTGTTTGTTAAATTATTAGAAAAAAGTTTGATTTGGAAAACTTAAAAAAAAAAAAAACAAACAATGAAATTTTCAAAATTGTTGTTTTTTTATATATTTGTTAAAAAATATCAATCATGGTTAGGAATTGAATTGTAAAAAAAAATCTTAAATGACAAATGATATTTAGTTTGGATTAGTTCAAATCTTACAGCATATCAACCTTATGCTACATTTAACAGAATAGAATAAACCATATTAAATAAATTTTTTGATGTCAAAAATCTCATTGTCACTTTTGAAATTTTTCATTGAAAAAAAAGACTTTTGTAATTGCAAATACAACTTTTTTTTTTGAACAATACTGGTGCCAGACACCTACTAATAATACTTTTTTTTTTAGTAACCATTGATAATAATTTGATCAGTAAAAAAGAATTGGTAATATATATATATATATATATATATAGGATATATATATAAATATATATATAATTAGATGCCACATTAATTCAAAGTATTTACATTTCCTTTATTTTTAGACAAGTTTACGTTATTCAAAATGGGATTGAACCTGTGTTTGTTCTCTGTAAAAGATGGACCTTTGAAAAAAAACCCAAGTGTTGGCAGTGACACTTTCCAACAACATTACATCCTAAGAACCTTCTGATCAAGAACTTGCTATTTTGTGGAAGTTTTTCCAAATGGATAATCCTGAACACTACAAACTTAACCTTTTCAAGTCAAGGGTCGATTGCTCGTTATACGCCTTATCCTAATAATTTTCACTTCCTACTATAGGAGGTGGTGATAGAAATTTATTACCCATAAACGCAAAACTTAGATCTTAGCACAACAAAAAAGAATGGACCTAGTTAGGATCTTCATACCCTTGGTAGCGGATGATCTGGTTTTCGTCTTACCCAGGACGCCATGTTGAATTTTCTCTCAACATCCTCTTATGCGGATGTCACACACCTCTAAAAAATACCCTCTACGTAAATGAGTTTCTCGTCTGAGCCTTGTATTGCGGAAAAAGTTTTCGTATAAAAACATATTTTAAATGAAAAAAAAAATTTTTAAAAAAATTTATTTAAATGGATCTAAAAAATTAACCCAGGACGCCAAACAAAGTTTATCTTTTATTTTTAAAAAAAAAAATTTATTTCATTTTAAAAATGTAATAACCATTTTGGGACAAAGGACAAATATGAATGTAACACCCAGGACGCGGAGAATTTTTAATAATTTCCAGGGATTATATGTTAAACAGACTTTAATACCCACAAAAATATAGTTTCTATATAAAGTATTATATAAGATTTTAAAAAATACCCAGGACGTCGGTAAAAAAATCGTTTTACCCAGAACACTATAATATTTGGTAAATCAGTTCAGGACATTGAATGTATTTTGGAAATTACACAGGACGCAGATGTAGCTTTTAGTATACCCAGATGTCATAAATATAATCATTGCTAATAATTTATAGCGGATATAGTTTCTCTTGGTATTCAATGGATGGAGTTTTTTTCGTCTCACCAATTCCAATGAATTTCTATCATAGGATTACGTAATATAATTGCTGTCTTAACCTAAATGCGGATGAGTTAATGAATACCCAGGACGAGATATTTGTTTTTTTAAATACCATTCGTGGACACCATGGGTTATATAAACAGTATATAATCTTCATATTCCAGGAGATGCAAAGGGCTATTTATTAATACTATCCTCCTTGTTATTTTAGATAGATCGCCATTTTTGTTTTTTTGTTTGAAAAATTAACTATAGAGAGAATTGTAAAATAAGAATATTTTCTTTATTCTCTTAATTGGACTGTATTATAGAAGATGTAACGACTGTTGCAATGAATGTTTTGTTCCATAACCTCCCACAGTTCCACAAAATAGTTCTTAGTGATAGTTCCTGCTTTGTACAGAGTAACTGAATAAACATTTTTCGTTTTTTTATAACAATTTAAAGAGGTTGTAATTTTAAAATGGTTTATTGATCTGAGATTTATTAAAATTTTTTTTTACAGTTTTCTACTTGTTTATGGTTTATCAAAGTCATTTAAAAAACAGCGCATTTCTTCAATAAAAACAATTTAATTCATCATAATTTGATGGATGTCATATTAAGACTATTATTTAAAATGAAAAATAATGAACATTTTAAAAAATATATATTTTTATTTAAATTATATATATATATATATATATATATATATAGTGGGGGGGAAACAAATATTCGTACACATACAAATTTTTAATGTATTGTATTTCCAACTAATGAATAAACATATTTTTCATATAATTAACTCTACACAGATGCATAATAACTAAATATGCATAGAAAGCAGAAAAAATTGATTTAATAGAATTAAGTCCCATTTATCCATTTTAATGGATGAAAAAGTATTCATACAATACAAAAAAGAATACATAATCTTCATTTAATACTTTGTAGAATAGCCATTATTCACTTCTACTACAAGCAACCAACCTCTTCTTGTAGTTCTCAATAATGATTTGCAAATTTTAGTTGGTATTTTTGTTCCATTCTTCTTTGCATATGGTCTTCAGATCGGGGGATATTTGTTGGAGCTCTCGATTGGATTTGAATTTTCAAATAACGCCACAGATTGATTGGGTTTAAATTGGAGGACTGATTTGGCCATTTTAGGATATTTACATTATTTTCGACAAGTCATTTCGTCGTAAATTTTGCAATGTGCTTAGGATCATTATCTTGTTGGAAGATCCAGTCAGTAGGAAGTTCAAAATTTTCAACCGAAATCATTAAATTTGCTTCCAAAATATTTTGATATACTGCGGAATTTATTTTACTATCTATTACTGATATTTTGCTAGTACATTTTGCAGAAAAAAAAACATCCCCAAATCATGATGCTGCCCCCCCCCCCAATTTCACTGCTAGAACAGTGTTCTTTTGTTTGAAGGCATCCCCATCTTTCATTCATACATGATTTCTAGAATTACTTCCAAACAACTCAATTTTGGTTTTGTTCCATAATACTCTTTCCCAATACGAATTTTCTCTATTCTTATGTTGACGAACAAATTTCAACCTGGACTCTCTGTGTCTTTTCAATAGCAGTGGAGTTTCGATGGGGAGGGGACTTTAGATTGTTTTAGATTTTTTCATTGCTTATTGTCTGTTTAGTGACACAGATTATTGATGAAAGCAAATCATCCTGCAACTCTTGACGAATAATCATTGATTTTGTTTAATTTGACATTAATTTCCTCAAAAGATCTTGAAGAAATCTTCTGTGGAGCACCTATTCTTTTTGGTTTTCAACAGTTTTGAGTTTTTTTATACTTTGCAATGAATAAACTAATGGTAAATGAATAAATTGTTGTCTGTGATTTCTTGTAACTTTTACCTTCTTTCCAGAGCTTAACAATCAGTTCTTTTTTGCTAATTTGTCAATTCTTTATCTCTTGCCATGATGATAACCTTCTTGCATGAATATCAATTACAGAATGAATGTTTGTTTATTTTTTAGGCTAAAAATAACTACTGATAAAATTATTGGAACATTTTAGAATATTCCACTTAAATAATCTGGAGTATTAAAGCAATTTAAAAGTTTTAAAAATCTAAAATTTGCATTGTACAAATACTTTTTTTATCCCATTAAAATGGATAAATGGGATTTATTCCTATTAAATCAATTTTTTACTGTTTTATATGCATATTTAGTTAATATGCATCTGTTTACAGGTTAATTATAAGAAAATTATGTTTATCCATTAGTTGGAAATACAATAAATTAATAAAAGCAAGCTTGCCTTCAACATTTCCTTCTCAGATTAAGAAGGAAATATATATGTTGTTGCTGGTAAACATATCTATTTCAGTAAGAGTTTCGATCTCTAGATATGTAGATATTAATTTCACTTTTAAAAAATACATTATCATTGATTTTTTTTTATTTGATATGGTTTGTTTAAACGCCGAACAACTCCGTATGGATCACTTAATTTCAAAATTTAATTTCCATGTGATCTTTGGTAATTTTTTTTCCAAAAATGTATTGATGGTAATTTTCTCTTCCTTTTCCAGTAATGTATTGCAAAGTTTTTTTCACTATGAAAATATATTGCTGGTATTCTTACTACAAAAATCTTCTTTTTACTTTCATAATATTTTGACCCCATTTTGGACGGTTCACTATTTGTCTATAGCTGGGGCCCTAAAAGGTTCTACCACCCCCGGGATCAGGGTGGTCCTAGGAACAACAAAATTTAAGAGGTGGTTCCCTTCTCCTCGACCCCCCGAACCAGTCCTCATAATTTATTCTGATACAAAAAACGAGACGTTAACTTAAACATTTGTATCTATTCAATTTTTAATTATGTCTACAAGATCTTTAAAAATGTTTATATGATTATATTTTACACTAAATATACATTTTATAAATTCAAGCTCCATGTAATAAATCAATTGAGATTTGTTGCGTTGCCAATTTTTCTTTCAACGATCACACCATTACATTATTGCAGCTGGGATTCAGTAATAGACACGCGTGTACGCTCACCCTTTTTGCATATAGATATAAACACATACGGACTTATTTATTTCCAAGACACATTCTTTTCGTAGATATTGACTTTTGTTTTCGAATTTTTAGGAAGGTCACAGGTCACAAGATAAAAAATTCCTCCACCATGTCTCAGCTGATGATACTAAATATCTTTGCATTTCGTGCCCTCACGTTTGAAACGTCAGTCACGCTCATCACAGACAAGCGATTATGCGCATGCGTAGTAAATCAAACGCCCATTGACAGAAAGCGGAAAACATGGAGGAAGGTCACCTTTCTCGTTGCCATGGCTACGCTAGTCTCAAATTCTTTACACGAGTTTTCATTTTGATGTTACGTACTTATTTTGATGGTTTGTAATGAAAGCCTAAACGTCAAGGAGGCAGTGAACAGAGAAGAACAGATAGCGCCAAAGTTGAGTAAAGAGGCGAAGAAGAAAGAAAGGAAATACAATATGGATTCAATGAAGGAGGAATCTGTATGGAATTTAAAATCTTTTCTTGTAGAAATGAAAAGGGATCTAAAAAGGAAAACAGAATTTAGTTGACTATTTACATGATTCAGACTATTTTCCTCATCTTTTTCGCCGTGTTTATTACAACGTTTCGGCCGTTGTACGCTCAGGCCTTCTCCAGGAGTTGGAATGTCGGACTGAACCATTTATTTCGCTCGCTATAGTCCGAATAATGTAAATAGTGTACATAATATCTCAGAAATATAGACAGATAGAAAATATTTGGTCACTGGAAAGACATTTCAATTTTTTTACACTTGTTTCCATACGCCGTATAAACATGTGCATAATTTTTCGTAAGTGCTTCTTATTATTAAAAGATTTTAACATTATTAACATTATTCAGACTATTGTCCGCATCTTTGTCGCCATATCTATCACAACGTTTCTGCCGTTGTACGCTCCAGCCTTCTTCAGGTGGTTGGAATGTCGAACTGAACCCTTTATTTCGCTCACTGGTGTACACTGTTCTAGTTCCAAGTGTCATGTTTAATGGACGTCAGTTATCAGTTATCTTTGTTAATTTCCCTCTGGAAGTTCTCCACTGCCTTAACCGGGTATTGAACGCACTCTCTTTGGGTCCTGTCACTGGATCTAACCAACGCCTTTATCCACCGTGCGATGTGTCATTGTAATAAATATAGGGACAAAGACGAGGACAACAGTCAGAATAATGTAAATAATTTACATAATACCTCATCTCAGAAATATAGACATATTCTGAAAGATTTTAATGTCTGAATTTTCAAGTAAATAAACAAATATATTTTTCCAATGGAATTCACAAAGTGCAAGGCTCGATATCCTCAGATAGGTGGGTTACAGAATAAGAAAGGTATGAGAGAATGATGGAGGTGAACCCTTGACTTGAACAGGTTAAGAATGGATTGATCGGTTAAGCATCTACCTGTGAGTCGGTTCCACGATACGACATATCATGGGAAGAAGAAGGTGCTGCAGTAAGGGATTAAGAGTAGTTCGCTGTGACATGGAGGGTGTTGGCCATGAAGATTTAAACTAGTGGATTTAAGGAATGTAGGACGTCTGAAAAAAATTCCAGGGAAAAAGCGATCGTGCAGCAAGAATCTTGTAACGTTTCACCTGTGAAAGTGGTTTATCAGACGGAAAATAATAATAGCCAAAGAGGCTTTTGAACCCTACTGAAACTTATAGATGAAGAATGTGACGCTCCTGTCCATATATATATATATATATATATATATATATATATATATATATATATATAACTAGACTCTTTTGAAAACCCTCGAATTTTTTATTTGTTAATAATCAAATCAATCTCGAGGGGAAAAAAAAAGGTTTTAAAAAAAGAAAGAGCTACAAACATGAACTTCTGCCGACAAAAAAATCCCACAGATACAGGTTTGAAGCGAAAAGAAAAAGCCCCGATACAAATAAACAACTAACTAACAAAAGCGCTCAATACAACCGTAGCAGACCTGACGATCCGTTTAGGTGAAACCTAGGTAGGTTTGTCTGGCTAACTAGGTGTATACATATATATATATATATATGTGTGTGTGTGTGTGTGTGTGTGTGTGTGTGAAATTTCACTGAGAATATATTTGTAAAGGCAAAATATGAAATAAAGACAAAAGGAAAACTCATCTTAGCTGATGCGTTTCTTACCCCGGGGGAATTTATCATGCTTGTAACACGTATTTACAGACAAGGGCAAAAATGATGTTAGTTTGTCAAGATTATTAAGAATTTATTTCACTTAGCATCCTCCATAATTTATCTACAATTTTCAGTTTACATGATGAATATTTAAGAACGTCTCGTAAATTTAAAATCAAATAAACAAAGAAATTTTTAGTTTTATAAATATTTGTTGCAAAAATAAAGTCTCTCATAAGATGAATCGTGTCATCTAAGATAAGTTTTCCTTTTGTCTTTATTCATATATATATATATATATATATATATATATATATACATTTTGTTATTATTATTACTATTACGTCAACCATTATTATCAGTGGTTACCGGTATATGTGTATACGTTCTTACTTTATTTTAAACAATATTTATTCCGTCTACTGACCTGTACACTCGAGAAAATTTATTACAGAAAATATGCCCTCCAGCAGGACCCGATCATGCATCCACCTATAAATTTTCTCAAATCTGCTGATCGGTAGATGAAATAAATTTTATTTATTTCGTGACTTGCGGTAGCCGTAAATGATTTAGTATAACTCCAGATTTCAATGTTACGATAAAACAGTATTTAATTACAACCGCAAATAAATACTTAACAAGAACAAAGTAAATGTTACCTGAAGATAATTAATCATTTCAATGAATACCTTATTAGCAGCGCGGCTCAGCTTAATATCCGATAAATCCTAAATCAAAAACCTAATCTTCGATGCACAATAATTCACACTAATTCGACTGGATAGTTCCACGCAGTAATCACTCAATAATCACTGCTGTCAGTAGCCTGACACCGCTATTTATAAACCTGGCAGGAAAATATATTGCGAATTCCAGTGTATTACACTCCAGCCACGGGGTTGGTAGTTACATATATTCTTCTCATATGGCAATTTAAAACAAAGATGGAGCGTCTACTTAAATAAGTCTACCCACTAAAAATAACCCTTAAAGGAAGAAAAATATGTCGAATTAAAAGTATATATTAATTCTTCATATATATATATATATATATATATATATATATATATATATGTGTATGTGTGTGAGAGACACGCAAATTGTGTGTGTGTGTGTGTGTGTGTGTGTGTATGTGTTTAACGGTTATCAGCTCGGCAAACAAAGGACATAACGATTTCGAAAGTTTGTTTAATTTTTTTTTTTAAGCGTTTCACTCCAAGCAAGGCGGGAAGCCACTAGCACGCAAGGGGTTACAGAGAGTTGGAGCGAGAGCAAAGAGGAGTGATAGAGGAAAGGATGAAGACAAGGATAGGGGATAGATCAAGGCATCTTGAGACGTCGATTGACATTACATTTGAATAGTTGGTGATTATAGCTATCAGGGAAATAAGAAAAAGGGATGGAGTTCCACAGGCGAGAAGTGCGAGGCATGAAGCTATTTGAGTAGAAGAAAGGGCTACATTTAATAGTTTCGACAGTTAAAGTGTGAGAGAGAGAGAGCCCATCCTAGTTAAACGCTTACATTCATGAAGTCTGGGAACCAGCAAAAACATCTCATCGGAGCAGTTACTGTGAAAGGATTTGTCTAAAAGTCAGAGTGAAGCTACGGCACGTCTGTGAAAGAGCGACTACAGACGAGATGCCAGATCAGGGCCAATTATATTGCATATTCCTCTCTGGATTTTATCAAAGATCTTAATAAACAGACCATAAATAGCAGCAATACTCTATAGTTACCTCGACATTTTTTTCTCATGAATTAGATTACTATTTAACTGACAAATTATAAGGCCTCTAAACGAAACCTTCGTTGACACTGATACCATAAAACCTTTGACAAAGAAGATATTGCGTATATAAGTACTTCTCGGGGAAAGAAAAATAAACTTCACGTGTAACGACACTAATACCGAGGAGGGGTATCAATAAATAGTACGACATTCATATTCAACTTTGACAAATCCAGTTATCTTATCTGGAATAAGCCATTATTTTTATGGCGAAAATATCACTAATCGTTTGTCATTTTGATTGACTTTCCCTTATAAAAGCGAAATTTGTATCTTGTGTATGTGTTTTCATGCGCGTTCTCGCCTCTTCAGAAAGTTAATCGCCTCTTGACTAAGTCGTCCGCTGTTAATAGAATTGAATGAAAACTGATATGCAGACTAAACACTCGTTATTGCTTTTTTAAATGTTCATAAAAGATAATAATAATCTAATAGTCAATGTCTGCGTTAGTAGACACCAACCAAAGGTGAATAGTTGCCCCATTAACCATCCAACCTAGGAACATATCAAGAATTATTTCACGCTATCTCTTCTATTCTCCACGAATAAAATTTCCCAAAACACTCTCTGATACCGACATGGAAGTCTTTGATCAGGTCGCCACACGAAAACGTTCACCAGCAAAAATAAATAAAAATGTGACGATTAAATCAAATGATAACAACAGTTGTTAAATCCCCATTGCAATATCTAAACTGTTTTACGCTTAACTGTTTCTACATTATCATGACTGTCCAAATTTCCCGTGTTGAATGGACGTCTGTTTTAATGGTTACTATGACAAAGCGCCAACTTCACCGCCCCCGTATTCAGTTGAGTAAACAAACGAGGGATACAGTTTATTTCTTTAATATCAGATCAGTAACAAATATGTGCATACATTTGGAAAAAAGTCGAAGACCAAGTTGAGAATTTAAAAATGACAAGTTTTATTTTTCACATGAATTAATTTACTTTCCAATATACAAGTAGATTTTTTTATTCAAAAATTAACATATTCATCTATCAATTATAATTATTATTATCAAATACAAAACTTGAAAATATCGTTAATGCATTTTTGGATATCTCCAATAATTGTGTTACTTTCATTGATTTCTTTATGGTGATTACAGAAAATATGGCCCAAATCTTTAATGCAAAGGAATACCCCGGACAAGTGCCTCCGACTAACAAGGATTACTTGGAGTGTCTATACCAGCAAATCTATACATCAACCTTGCGCCCTTGTATGAAATACTGCTGCCATATATAGTCTAGAAGGCCCCGCTGTTCATCGCAAGGTCCTCAACAAATTCATAGACGGATATGCAATGTGACTGGTCCTGGTCTGTCATCTCGTCTACAGTCACTTACTCATTAGTAATATATAGGCATCGATTGTATGATGTCAAGTCGGTCGGGTTTCCATCCCTGCTTGAATAGCCACACTGAAGAACTGTGATACAGCGAAACAGTCACCCTGTAGATGACTATATATATATATATATATATATATAAATATATATGTATATATAAGTCGATTCTCCAGTCGAAATTCGACGTATGATGGTCAATGGTTTCCAGGAAACCGACAGCCCGACACCGGCACATGAGATTTGATTATAGTGGTGAAGGCCTCGTGCAGGACCATCCACTCTTTTTGAAGGGGCGAATACAGAGACCTGGTGCACCGAGTGTCACAAGGTTCTCAAACGACCCTCCACAGGTTTTTGAATTCAGAGTAATCCTTCTCCTAGACCAATTGCTATCCAATCTATCTATAGAACCCAGTCTGTCCTATTTTACCCAGAGCTGGAGGGAGAGGATATTAGCACGTAAGTGAATGTAATGGATTCTACTGGAATTGAACACGGCTCTGCGATTCCCCCAATCAAGCCGCTATCCATTTCTCTCTCTCTCTCTCTCTCTCTCTCTCTCTATATATATATATATATATATATATATATATATATATATATATATATATATATATATATATATATATATATTTCATACAAGGAATTATTTTCAAGGAATTTTTCATTATTGATTTAAACTAATGGTTTCTTTTACACGCTATATAGTTCTATATTTTAATCTCTTTTAGTAAAAAGGAAAGACTGCAAACTCAAATGATTTTATTGTATGAGACAAAAAACAATAGGATCCAGTTACGATATCGATCAATATTTAGCCAGCATAATATTACTTGTAAAATATGTCATTAAGGAGACAAAAGTCTTGAATATGTGGATGTCGCGGACGAAAAGGTTTTAATAATCATCAACATTGCGCCAGGAAATATTTCTCGCCGGAATCGATCCTTCAAATCTACAAATGAATCACTCACCCTTGAATAGAGAATTGCTGCCATTTATGGTCCGGTGCCCCTTCTGTTTGTCTCAAGGTCCTTGATAAAATCCAGAGACGTTTATGCAAAGTAACTGTCCCTGATCTGGCATCTCGTCTGCAGTCGCTCTCTCACAGACGTGCCGTCGCCTCCCGCAGTCTTTTTTTTTACAAATACTTTCACGATAGCTGCTCCGATGAGGTGCTTTCTCTGGTTCCCAGACTTCATGAATTTAAACCTTAAACTAGGCTGGCATCTCGCTCTCACCCTTTCACTGTTGAAACTTAAATGTAGACGTCTTTTCTACAAGCTTCATGTCTCGCACTTCTCGCCTGTGGAACTCCCCCTCCTTTTTTTGTTTCATTGATAGCTATAATCTCCAACTATTCAAATGTAATGTCAATCGACATCTCCAGATATCTTGATCTATTCCCCGTCCTTCTCTTCATCATTTTCTCTCTCACACCCCTTTATTCTTGCTCACACTTTATCCCTTGCCTGCTAGTGACAGTCTCGCTTTCCTTGGAGTGAAATGATTAAAAAAAAATAAAGTATTAAAAATGGTAAAATAGCTATAATAGTACGAATATAAAGCATATAAGACATTGAAACATGGAATCCTCATATAGTGAACTTTCTTTTTAATAAATTCAAGCAATTAATTACCCAGGGATTATTTTAATTATTTTACTTCACCGGTTTTATTTATTCCGACATGGTGGTTTTAATACTCATAGATTCATTCTGTGTGTGTGTGTGTGTGTGTGTGTGTGTGTGTCTTTATTTATAATAGAAGCCTAGCTGGATGACAAAAGAAATATATCAAAGATATCTCGCATGAGAATTAACATTAACTCAAAGATATGTGGTGAATGAAGGACTACATCCACGTCCAAAGAAAAAAAATTTATATCTGTCTCTTTCTCTCTCTCTCTCTGTCACACACACACACACACTCACTCACACACACACACTATATATATATATATATATATATATATATATATGTAAGGAAGAGATTATATTAGTTCCAACGAGAGAAAAGTGTATATATTAAAAAGAAGAGAGAAACCCCAAACGTTTTTGGTTGCAATGTGGATTTTTTTAAAAAATTGCTATGCTTTATTTTTCATAAGTTTGCTACACGTGTTTCCGGTCTCTCAACCGTCATCAGGCAATAGGGTGGAGATTTCCACATATTATGAAAAATAATTAATTTTTTTCTTTATGTTATTCGATGTTAAATATTCTCGATATGAGACATTGTATTAGTGACCCACTAACGTCTTTCTTGAACTGGCAGTGAAAAGTTCTGCATGAAAGGTTATAAAACAATTAAGATTGGCTCGATAAATATATATATATATGTGTGTGTGTGTGTGTGTGTGTGTGTGTGTGAAAAATGTGCCTTTTGTAGTTTAATCAAATTGAGCTATCATTTTTTATTGTATTGCGATATTTTCTCGACCAATGGCATTACCCTCATAAATGTTGCTCAACAAATGTGACTGACTTGTATTAATCTCATGACGTCTGTTAAAAGACCCATTTACTTGCATTAATGATATATATATATATATATATAAATATTAATATATATATATATATTTAAATATTAATATATATATATATATAATATATATATATATAATATTAAAATATTAAAAAAGAAACATAATTTGAAAATCATTAAATGACCCATGTCTCCTGTGTCTACATGAAAAACTACATATTTAAGTTCTTTAAAGGAACGATCTCTTAAATCAACGTAATGAACTAACTATAATATGCAAGCATTGTACAATGATTACGTTAACATATTGTTAATAGAATTTTTCTAAATAAAAAAATATATGTTAGAATTATATATCCATTATTTTATTATGTAGAATATCAAATAACATTTACTTAATTCCTTGACTTTAATTTTAATAATTCCATGTTCTATGATCCGTTAAATTAAATAAGTATAGTATTTTAGTATGAAAATAATATAATACATAAAATTGATTTAATAATAACAGAAGCCACTTTAAGACAGTTCTAAAGTATAAACAATAATAAATCTAAAGAAAAAAAAAAAAAACATCCTAATATCAAAATTTTGTCGGACTTTCATCTCTGTGTAATTAAAATGATTTTCTTAACCGGATGTAAATTGGTGACATGTCTACAAATGACGGTTGATCGAGACGAGTCTGAATTTTACACACACACTAACTTACATTTTTCGGCTTTAGCTTCAACCAGTCTTTTCATTGGTCAAAGAAGACAAACCCATATCAATTTTGAAATCTTATTCCACCACTCCTTCTTAACTGTTAAATAAAATAACATTCTGTTTTCAAAGTAAATCGTTTTCATCAAAAGCTATCCAACATCGCTTGAAAATGGAACAGATTTAAGTTCCGAGAGAGAAATTCTAGTGTCGCGATGTAAAATATTTTTTAAAGTAAAAATATTATACTTTTATGCTCTACGATGCATCCACATCTCTTATAAATAATAAATGCTAAAGAAAATGTGGATCTTATACCAGACCTTTCTTTCTCTTTATTTATAATATGGATATATATATATATATATATATATATATATATATATATATATGTGTGTGTGTGTGTGTGTGTGTGTGTGTGTGTGTGTGTGTGTGTGTTTCATGCACAACGTGCAAAGATTATTATATCTATTCATATCACAATTGAATAACAATCATCTATGGTGTCATGTCCCTGAACATTGGTATGTTCTAGTGTTCACATTCTTTTCAGATTTACTCACACGTCTAAACCATTGAGCGTGCGTGTGCGTCGTCGCATGTGTTTCTATGCGTGTGTTTATGTGAGTATTTATGCAAGTATGTGTCTATACTGTTTAAGTATATATCAATAAGTCAAATTGAGTCTATGCGTCTCTTGGAGATAACGGTTACACGTGCTAAAACTGAAAAGCTGTCGAAAAGCGACAAAAAAAGAAAGAAAAGAAAGGGAATTGTCTTTTTTTTTAAGTTAATGATAGGATATTTTTGAAATCCAAGCGGAACTCGCTGATAATCATGAGATTATTCACGGTCTACTGGAAACTATAAAATTCAGCGCCAGATTTTTGATGCCACGAGAAAAATCTTAGAAAAATATTTAATAACAGAAGGAAACTGATTTTAGAGTGACATACGACATATTTAGAAAGGAAAAAGAAATAAAATATAACATTGGAAATTTTTATGATATTATTGATATATATATATATATATATATATATATATATATATATATATATATATATATATTACCAGTTTTCCTATTGTCATTTCTATTCATAAATATTGTCTTTCTACTGGTTAAATCAGAGAAATTTTATATATATATATATATATATATATATATATATATATATATATATATATATATATATATATATATATATATATATATATACATATATATATATATATATATATATATATATATATATATATATATATATATATGAAAATTTGAAAAATCACCTTCGTAAATCTTATAAGATTTTGTTCGGATGAACGAACAAAACAGTCAGTTTTCCACCTTTTGGAAAATTATTTTAACATCATTATCTGCTTTGTGTTAAAATTATTTTAACATCATTATCTGCTTTGTGTTACTCAGAAGAGTAAAATATTTGACTGCACACGTTTAATACATTTAATTTAGTACAAAAATAATAAATGTAATCTTGTTCAGCTGAAAATAAAATCGACATAAGGCATAAGATTAAAGATAAGATTGTAATAAAGATGATGCCCACCAGAGACGGTTTCGGGAAAGATAATTAATGAAGTGTATGACAGTGGTGAAACACATGAAGGCGTCAAGAGGATCATATTGGAATTGATAAGAATCCTAGAAGAGATCATATGAGCTGGCTTCCTCGTCGGTTCAAATGAGTTTCACTCACAATCATAGAGCTTCCCGCGGCATCATTTTCAGGAACTCTTAACGGTACTGCAGTTTGGGAGCGTATCTCAAGTATATGTGATCAGGGTTATCTCCTTAAATAGATTATTTTCCGTTTTGAATCCTGGTCTCATGTTCTAGCAGCTAACGGTTCAACAACCCGGTTAGATATCCGTGTATATATATATATATATATATATATATATATATATATATATAAGTGAACATTGAAATCAACACTTGGAGGCGACAGTCTGTTTCATGTTAGACACAATCATCAGACTAAAGGTGTTGTTATTTTTTCTGGGCTATTTACATATACGGGTCAGTGGTGCATTGTGGGTAGTCTAATTTGGTGGTTATTTTGCCGGAAGCCGTTTATTTGTTTATTTATTTGGGCTAAATTATTTTGCTTGTTTTTAATTTTTTTATTTTTTATTTCTTATCTTATATATTTATTTATTTTTATTTTAATCGATTCTTTATTAGCGTAGTAAAAATTTGTTTATATCGCTTATTTAATTTTGTTTTGGTTTGGAAAGATACAGCTATTTATTCAATGTTGGGGCTGATTGTTGTAGTTTATTTTAAATACTATTTTTGCGGGATCAGTTTTTAATTTGCTTAATACTTCATGTATTTATTTAGATTGATTATCTTTATATGTTTTTCCTAACTTTTAATTTATCGTGATCGGATTGTTCGTTTGTTTATTTATTTGGATAAATATAGATAAATTTATTTTACTTGCTATTTATTATTTATATACTATACCGTATATTTATATCGACTCTTTTCGGTTTTCGATTTTTAAGTAACGTAGTTTATTTTTTGCGTCTAGTATGAAACCGACTGTCGCCTTTAAGTTTTGACTTCAATGTTTACTTTTATATTTACACACGCTCTATCTCTGAAACTGAGCACTTTTCCCCATAAATATAGCATGCCTTAAGAGTATATATATATATATATATATATATATATATATATATATATATATATATATATATACACAATGAAAGGGTATATATATATATATATATATATATATATATATATATATATATATATACATATACAGGTTTATATATATATATATATATATATATATATATATATGCACTAGGTGTATCAATAATACTTTTATAAACTTCTGAGGTGAGTTCCTCATTCAAACACTGGGGCAAAAGTCTTCCACAATTCCAGTCCACAGTCGTCATCTGATGCTGGTGTTTCACCTGTATTGTACCATAGGAATTTCGATCCTGTCGCAAATGTTGATTGTGCAAATTTATTACTCCATCTTTACAAAATATTGCATCATACATAGACAAGACAACAAAGGCAAACAACGGATAGGCAGTTTGTGCAATACAACATCAGCAAAGGTTATCTTGTGTTGAGTGATCGTAGGGTGAACGTCCCTCTACCCGTACGGATACATGAACTGCTCTTGAAGCACCCTTCATGAGGTACTGTGAGATGTACGACATACTAGGGCCACTTGACGTGAGCTGATACCTGGATCGTCTCCAACAATCTGTAGAATGTTTTTTTTTCATGTTCGGGCATACGAGAGGATCACAGTCTTCCTCGATACATAGTTTTTGGTGCCATGGATTCTGACTCAACAATAATGATAAACATAAGAACAAATTTCTATGACTCGGCTGTCTTCGGTCTGGAAACGCAATCTGATACAATCGTGCAGCGTTGCGTCCATTACCTTTCGTGTTGCGTATGTTAAAATCATAGTGGCTGCTCCAGATATAAATATCCAGCCATTGTTAAACGGAACACTTTTCAGAGAAATCACTATTACACACGTTAAACCTTGAAGACAGAGTAAATACAAATGTACACGAATGACAAATGTAAATTAGTCTCAATAGAATGGAAACGCCATCTACCATAAACTTATTTAAACTTAATAAATCAAAAACAAAGGATTTGCGGATGTTTATGTACCTCGGCGTGGTGTAATGGTTAGCAAGCTTGTCTCGCTATATCAGTTATATCTGAAAAGTGAGTTCGATCCTCACTAGACTCCCCATACTTTCGGCCTTGTGCCACATCTAAGCTATGCTTGGAAAGTAACTATATGGACAATTGCAATTGTGTGTGTGTGTGTGATGAAGATATATAAACCTTTATGTATCAAGAAAAATAATGGACGAATATGTATGAGAGTATGGGTGTTTTAATTATATATATATATATATATTTTCACATACGTGATTTAATTATATATATATATATATATGTGTGTGTACTGGTTCCATGTAGCTTGGGAAATATGTGTGTATATGTGTGTGTGTACTGACTACTTGTGGTGGGATAGTGTGTATGTGCGTATGTGTGTGTATGCGTGTATAAGTACAAATAAGTTTACGAATTCCTCGTAGTAAGGAAATATACGCACGCATATATACACGCATGCTGACAGGAACACGCCAAAATAGAAACAGATCCAAGAGCACATAGAGGTCACTAAAACATTAAAAGATTAAATGCCGATAACTACTCGCTGGACAAACCTTAATTGTTTTATGACCCTTCACGCAGAACTCTTCATTGACAATTCTAGAAAGAAAATTCGGATTGCCAACACACAAACAGAATGTCTCATATCGAGAATATTCCACATTGAACATGAAGAAAAATTAATTATTTTTAATAATATGTAAAAATCTCCACTTTCACCTGAAGACGGTTGCGAGACCAGACCAGAAACACGTGTCGTGAAATTATGTAAAACAAAGTATAATATTTTTTCTCAATAAATCCACATTACAACCAAAAACGTTTGCGGCACCCCCTCTTTTTTTAATATATATATTTTTTCTCTCGTTGGAACCACTACAACATATTTCTTTTTATATATATATATATATATATATATATATATATATATATATATATATTATATTCACATACGTGATAATACAAATTGGGAAAGGTATTAATCTTCTTCTTCTCCCTCCAGCTATGGCTATATAGCGGGACGAACTGGGGTTTATACCGTAGGATGCAAAAATGGACTAAGAGTAGGAAAACCTGATTTTAAAAAAAATGGTGGGTCGTTTGGGGACCTTATAGCATATAAACACTATGTCTCTGTATTCGGCTTTTCATAAAGTGTGGTTGGTTTTGCACAAAGTTTAAACCACTTTAAGCAAATCATATATGCTGGTATAATATCGGTTCCTCGGAATACGAATTAGGTGAGGCCACACACTTCTAATTGAATCTGATCTCTATATATATATATATATATATATATATGTATGTGTGTGTGTGTGTGCGTATGTGTTCATTAGTCGGCCTGTAATTCATTTTGCTTTATAGTTTTCTTTAGGCATTATTGTATTTTAACTTCAGATCACATGCGATCACATTCACCAAACGTTTGGCGTTAATCAGAGGTCAGGTCACTCAACATATTATACTTTTACCCAAAACTCAGTACTTTCTGACGCATGCACGTATTATCAGCGGTAAACTGGTTCCTCTATTAGGTTTGTCTGGAGAGAATATTGGCTAAATTCCTGTCAGGATTTAAAGGTAAAAAAAAGTATTTCTAAATGGTAGTTTAAAATTTTCACTAGCCAAAGAACATCTACCACATTTGGGGGACTAGATTTCATATTTATGTATGACGCCAGTGCGTTGATGCCCTTGTCTCGTTGGGCGGAGTGTTTCCCAAACTGAAATAAACGTACAGTCGTTTCAAGATGACAGATAGACACTGACTTTGATTTGCCCTCAAGAGGAATTGGCTCAACTAGGTCTATTTAGCCAAGACAAGCTACGCATAAATTAATGACTTTCGCTATAGACAGTGAGAACGAACTGAACAGTTGTTTGGTCGATTAACCTATCACAACCGGTCATGTAATTTTTATTAAGCATTTCACCCCAAGCAAGGTGGAAAGCCACTAGCACGCAAGGGGTTACAGAGAGTTGAAGCGAGAGCAAAGAGGAGTGATAGAGAAAAGAATGCACAGAAGGATAGGGGGTAGATCAGGGCATCTGGAGACGTCGATTGGCAAGACACATTAATAGTTGGAGATTATAGTTATCAGGGAAACATTAAACAGGGAGGAAGTTCCCCAGGCGAGAAGTGCGAGACATGAAGCTATTGGAGTAGAAGAGACGGCTACATTTAACAGTTTCGACAGTGTAAGGATGAGAGCGAGATGCCAGCCCAGTTGAAGGCTTAAATTCATGAAGTCTGGGAACCAGAGAAAGCACCTCATCGGAGCAGCTATCGTGAAAGTATTTGTAAAAAAAGACTGCGGGAGGCGACGGCACGTCTGTGAGAGAGCGACTGCAGACGAGATGCCAGATCAGGGACAGTTACTTTGCATAAACGTCTCTGGATTTTATCAAGGACCTTGAGATAAACAGTATTATTAACCAGACGATAAATGGCAGCAATTCTCTATTCAAGGGTGAGTGATTCATTTGTAGATTTGAAGGATCGATTCCGGCGAGAAATATTTCCTGGCGCAATGTTGATGATTATTAAAACCTTTTCGTCCGCGACATCCACATATTCAAGATTTTTTCCTTAATGACATATTTTACAATTAATATTATGCATGGCTAAATATTGATCGAGAGTTATAACTGGATCCTATTGTTTTTTGTCTCATACAATAAAAATCATTCGAGTTTGCAGTCTTTCCTTTTTACTAAAAGAGATTAAAATAAAGAACTACATAGCGTGTAAAGAAACCATTAATTGAAATCAATAATGAAAAATTCCTTCTTGTAAATAATTCCTTGTATGAAAAATTAACGTTTTAATAATGTTTTATTCCAAAATAAGCCCCAATGTTCACGAAAGCCTTGATTATTTAGTTATATATAAAAGCCTTAGAAAGATATAGACATCGATATATTTATTTGGATATATATTTTATCTATCTATCTATTTATCTATCTATCTATAGCCATCTACTGTTTCGCTGTATCACAGCTCTTCAGTGTGGCTATACGTCCAATTGTTTTTGTTTAAGCTTGTCCCTGACCTACGCTTTTAGCTCATATATGCCATCTACAGAGTTGCAATGCGGACATTTAAATAAACATATTGACGATCAAAGATGATATTCTGCTTGTTGACATACAAGTATTTCTATGTATACATATAGTTAAATACATACAAAAACATATTTTGAAAAGGTCACATAGCAATATATGATTAAATAATGATTGTTGAAACAAAACACACATTTATATATATATATATATATATATATATATATATATATATATATATATATATATATATGTGTGTGTGTGTGTGTAAACAAATGCATTACATGCAATTAAAAAATCCATTTATACGTTTTTTTTCGTGAATCAGTTTTAATATTTCATATTATTAGGGTTCACTTGCATTATATTTAAAAAAGTATTATTATCTATATACACACACACAAACACACATACACTCACACATACTTACATATATATGTTTATATATTTTATATATATATATATATATATATATATATATATATATACAATATTTATGAAGAGTTATGATATATATCGTATTTAACTGCAACATAGTCCAACTCATATATAAGAGCATAATTGTCCATCCCACAAACTGTTTTATAACTAAAAATCGCTAAACTAACTGATATTCTTTTTTGCAGGAAATTAGATAAGACGTTTAGATATCTTGACATCATTTTTCATAAGAAACACTACAAAAAACCTTGGAGATATACAGCTAGACATAGAACATGCCTGCCGCACAATATCTTACCAACAGAGCAATGTTGAGAGGAAAAAGGCCTTCAGTAATGGTACCAACATTCATACTATGGTTTCCTCTTATCTCTTTTCAACAACATATATTTATCTATCTATCTATCGACATATCTATCTATATATTTATATATATATATATATATATATATAATTCACACACACACACACACATAATATATATATATATATTTTATAAACACACATATAGTTTAATAAAAAATTTATATATATGTATTAAACACACATATCTGTTTTCCATACATATCTATTCTATCTATCGATCTATCTATTCTACATATATATATGTTATTGCATGTATATATATATATATATTGAGGAAACACACATATATATATATATATATATATATATATATATATATATATATATATATATATATATATATATATATATAGCCTGAAAATACATATATTATGATTAATAAGTTTTCTTTATTTAAATGTATGGCTATATATGAGTGGTGCTGTCAATTACTGAAAACATTGTGTGGCAAAATCGATGAGAATATATTTATATTTATGTTTACATGTGAGCATTACTTCATTTCTTTTATTCAATGGATTTGTGCTATCTATATTTGTATGATGGTAAGTTTTTACAAAGATATAGATTATATCTTTCTCCCTTGTCATAATAAGATTCAGGTCTCGCTACCACTTCCCACGATATGTCTGCCTGGACGCCTTCACTATATTTTATCTGCCAGTAGCATTTTCAAAGAGCTGTGTCGATTCTGTAAATTCCATTATTCAGGCACTATTTTGGGTGAAGAATATTTGATATTTATTATATATATATATATATATATATATATATATATATATATATATATATATATATATATATATATATATATATATATATATATAGATATAGATATATATATATATATAGATATAGAGAGAGGCATATTAATACACACGGTGGTTTAATGGATAGTGGCTTGGATTGAGGAATCGCAGAGCCGAGATCGAATTCCTGTCGATTCCATTACATTCACTTTACATGCTAATATCCTTGGGAAAGATGTTTGGGGACCTTGTGGCACTTAGTGCACCAGGTCTCTGAATTCGGCCCTTCAAAAAGTGTGGATGTCCTGCACAAAACCTTCACCACTATAATCAAATCTAATCTGCCGTTGTCGGGCTGTCGTTTTCCTGGGAACTGATCTGTTTGACCCTCATACGTCTAACTTGACGGGAGAATCGACTATATATATATATATATATATATATATATATATATATATATATATATATATATATACATGTATATATATATATATATATATATATATATATATATACATATATATATATATATATATATATGTGTGTGTGTGTGTGTGTGTGTGTGTAAAAAAGTAAAAAAAATTGATCAGTTTGTCTGACGATCGCTAAAGCGTGAAATATAGGATCACAAACTCACATCTATCCAACCAAATATATATATTTTTCTCGCGCACATATATATAGGCATGCACCCGCGTTCACACATCTGATATTTTGATAAAAAAAAAACACTATTAAAAAACTAAAAATTATTTAGTTTTTAATAGTGTTTTTTAATTATTATTATTATTTTAAAGCCGGTTATTTGCATGTTTTGGTGAGTGCGCTTATGTAAACGGTAGAAATTTTTATTTATGATACGTATTAGTATCTATCTATCTATCTATCTATCTATCTATATATATATATATATATATATATATATATATATATTGTGTGCGTATTTAGGACACACAATGTGTAGAAACTGCCCAAATGTTATATAATACCTTGCATATTCGGCTATACTTTTAGCCGTTATCCATCAGAGTGAAACACACTCGCTCGTCAACTTACCTGACTTTATCCGAAACATACTTGTAGAAAATACAAACATAATAACTTCATCCACATGTAAAAAAAAAAAAACGATTAAAAATGATGGAAGCCATAGTAATAAAATAATGATAAAGCCACCAACATAATAATATTAATTACGAACACGTCTACAATTATTTTCGGAAAATAAAACATTTCCATAACACTAAAAGCAAACACACAACCCACACACCCAATTAAATTGAAAAAAAAAACATCATCCTTGATAATGGCTAAAATTATACCCCAAATCCGTCGGAATTATAGAACATTTGGAATGCTTCTACGCACTCTGTGTCCATAAAAGGAAACACGTTTCTGAACATAAGAAAAATTAAATAAAAGCTTAATCGTAGTACCTACTCTGACGTTTTAATAAAACATAAAATGTTTTTTTTATATATATATATATATATATATATATATATATATATATATATATATATATATACACAAAATAATTTTTTTTTTATTTAAACTTTAATTTTAGCGGTTACTGTATTTTAGTAGACAATCGGTTTATTCAACAAACGGTATATTTACTTATTTTCATTTACCGGCTTGAATATTCAAGAAGAATATGTGCTTTCCTGGGAGGTTTGAATCTATGGGAAAACATCATTGATCTGACATACTGGCTATACAGTGTACTGATGACCAAGCAAATTTCAATACAGCTTTTAAAAAAAAAAAGATTTTATCTAACCCTTGAAATATATATATATATATATATATATATATATATATATATATATATATATATATATATATAATTATTTTTTAAAATATGAGTTCTCATGTTTTCAAAACAAGAGCCGAAAAACTTCAATATACTTTTTCGGCTCTTGTTTTGAAACATGAGAACTCTTATGTAGCGTGTTTGGAATCATATTTTTAAATAAATAATTATATTTATTCTCTACTTTTGTATCGAGCACTATTTTTAAAAATAATAACAACAATACTAAAGAACTTTGGATTATTTACCTAACCAGTTCTTTCCTATTTTCTATATATTTTTCACACACACACACACACACACACACACACACACACACACACACACATATATATATATATATATAGAGAGAGAGAGACAGATAGATAGATAGATAGATGAATTTGTCCCATTATTTTCTTATGAATTAATCGTATTCAGATTAACTGTTTCAAAATTTGACCTAATGAGCGAAATGTGATTTTTTTTATAATCGATCCCTGACTTGCATGCTATTTCGTGCGGTCAGAGGTTCTTATTAGAATATCCTAATAATTAAATATTTCACAATTATCCGGATGATCTCGTTGCAGATTACTAATATTTAGTCTGCACGCAATCTCTGACTATATAAAGAGAGAAACGGAAATTTAAATCAAATTTGCGTCAGACTGAATCTTTAATGAAAACAGAACACGAGGTAATCGACCAGAGTGCGCATACTTCAAGAACGCAGACACACACAATTGTTAGCTGATATTTTATTTAACTTAGTGAAGGTCGATGTAGAAATATTTTTTAAACGATATTGATTCATGGCAACCACTCGTGAGCTAATCGCAAATGACTTCACTATTAAGATCGGCGCTATTTCAATTTTTTTTTTTTTTTTAGTTTGTGGAATATTCAACTTCAAAAGTTTCTCACACACACTTTTCTTTCTTTTTTCGCTCTGTCTTCCACTCCAACTTCTTATCTGCCCTTTTCCCTATTTATCATTCCTCTCTCTCTCTCTCTCTCTCTCTCTCTCTATATATATATATATATATATATATATATATATATATATATATATAGAACCAAGAGAACAAAGAGAATCTAAATAAAATAGGCCAGATTATATACCCAAAACCCATGAAAATAATATAATTACATTTTCCAGCGTCTCTCATGCATGCGCATGTGCAGTCGCATCAACGTTAGCAGACCTAGTCAGAGGGATTCTAAAAGAGCGAACATTTCTCCACTGTATGATACATCTCCCAACCCCCAGCTATGGGTAAATAGCATGACAGACTGTGTTCTATAGCCTAGGATGGAAACTGGCTTAGAAGGACAACTCTGGGTCCTTGTGGCACGTTGTGCACCGGGTCTCTGTATTCGGCTCTTAAAAAAGTGTGATTGGTTCTGCACGAAGACTTGACCACTATATGCAAATCATATAACCAGGTGTCTGACTGTCGTTTCTTAGGAACTGAGTTGCTTTACCCTCATACGTCGATAAACGAGGCAGTGTCCAACATATATATATATATATATATATATATATTAGTAGTAGTAATCTTATAAGTATAAGAAACTATACTCGTTCGGAAAACCTTCGGTGTCTTGATTTGAAAATAATCAAACCAATACTGAAGGGGAAAAAAAGGTATAAAAAAGAAAGAACCAAGAACATCTATGTTAGCCGAAAATAATTGTCCAGCATACGAGTCCAAAGCCCAACGAAAAAAATCCCGATACGAGTACGGAAAATAACTGCTCAATAAGTGCTCAATACATTAAGTAGAGTAGACCTAGTTAAACCTATAGAGCCAGACCACCTAAACCGGTTTCACCTGACGAGCCGCTAAGTTGAAACCGTGGTAGGTGGTTTGGCTCTCTAGGTTTTACTATATATATATATATATATATATGTGTGTGTGTGTGTGTGTGTGTGTGTTTGTGTGTGTGTGTGTGTGTGTGACGGTGTTGGACAAAATAATGCAAACATCTGGAAATTTCAAACAAATTTTAATATTGTGTATGACCGCCTTTGGCAGTAATTACAGCTTCAGTTCTACGAGGTTCTGGACTCATACAAAATTTGAATGGTTTCCAGAGGAATTTTTGTCCATTCTTTGTCCAAAACAGTCTCAACTTCCTTCAGTGATGATGGTGGAGGATATCGAATCATTGATTGTTTTTCTAAAATGCACCATAAATTTTCAACAATATTTAGATCTGGTAAATTTGGTGGCGAGATAAGATGGTCTGCTTCATTAGAATGTTCTTCGTGCCACTCAGACGCAATTTTAGCTGTGTGAATTGGTGCATTATCATCCTGAAAGATTGCGTTTCCATCTGGAAACAGTCTCGCGATCATAGGATGAATTTGACCTGATATAATTTTTATATAGTCTTGACTATTAATCTTGCCATGAAGGTAAACCATTGGGCCGGCAGATTTCTATGATGTACCGCCATCGGTTCATCACAGAGTCTCATCCATGTTTAATAGTTGAATGAGATCAAATGATTATTTAAAGCGTCAAAAAAAAAAAAAAAAATAGAAAGAAATTTAGCAAACCGAATAATAGAAGTAATGGAAAATTTTCTATTCATCCTATTTGGTCTAGTGCTCCTGTAATATATATTTTAAATTCTTGATAAAATCCAAAGAATAATCTGCAAAGTTATGACTCCTTCACTCACTTTCTCATTTCTGTAATGTAGATTCGCTGTGCTTTTCCTATAAATACGTTTATGGTAATTTTTCTGATGAAGTTTCCGTTATATCACTATGACTTTATATGCACAGTACTAGATTGGCGGATAGGTCTTATCATTTTACACTTGAAATAAGTAGATGTAACTGTAAGTTCTATGCTGACAGTCTCTTCTATTAGAATTCTGGACTTCTTGCTTTAAATTCAGCTTTGACGGTCAAACATTTAAAGGCAATATCAATCTGTATCTTCTGTTTTCTTAATACTTGTTCTTTTATTGTTCTCTTTTCTTTATATTCTCTAACATTGAGTAACACCTTGAGTATTAGTGGCTTTATTGCCTTGCTTGGGGTGTAATGATTAGAAATATACCAGCTGTCGGAAATAAGGTAAAGAATGTCCGAGAATGTATCTTACTGCCACTGTTCTAGGGACCAGTTGTGTAGGTTTCTACCCCACTCTTAACGCTTTGCAATATTGCTTTGTGAAAGAAGTGGTTTTTTTTTTCTGTTTGCAGTCCCCACCCGTGAAATCCGGATTTTTGCAGCTCCCTTCTTACAGTTTTTGAGGAAACTTGGTTCTCGCGATAGTCATTAAGCTCTGCTGTAATTTTCCGAGAAGTATTCCTGTGATCCTTGCTAACAATCTGCGTAAGAGTCCAGCGGTCCATAGTCAGACAAATTTCGCTTTCTTCCAGAGTTTAGCATCAATGAGGAGATTTTTTTCTTCTTTCTCAAAGGCTTTCGAAACAGTACTCCTTGCTACACCCACCAAAAATCAGCGTTTTTGTTACACTAGCGCCTGCCATACGAGTACGAACAATTTGATTGCTTTTAAAGTGTGATAAATCTACTATTCTAATAAATTTTCATTAATTTTCTCTGATGATATCTGTAAAAAAAAAAAACTAAAACAATTTTGGTAAAATAAAACAAGAAAAAATTATAATAAATCAAAAAACATAACAAAAGTTTGATGGTTTTATAAGAGTTTCAAAATTATAATACTAAGATTCGAGGTGGTCCTATTATTATTCTCTCTTATCTCTCTCTCTCTCTCTATATATATATATATATATATATATATATATATATATATATATATATATATATGAGCTGATGAGCTGTAATACAGCGAAAAGAATGCGTGAATATGCTCTCGTTTCTGGATTGAAAACTATGGGGAAAGGAAATTTTTAGTGGCTGGTGCTGCTGCTTTAAATGCATCGTATTTCTTAAGAATTGAGCTCTATGGCGGCTGGTACAATGTTTATATACATCACGTATATAATGCGTTTATTTTTTTTTCTAACATGCGCCGACAACATAGGAATAAGGTTGCTTGACTGATTTGAAATCGGTCGAGTTTTAATCTTGGCTTGAAGTAATCGGATATCTACACACACTAATGGTGGTACAGCGACAATCTGTTTGTGGACGATATATATATATATATATATATATATATATATATATATATATATATATATATATATATGAATGAAGAAATATACTCTTAAGGTGTGCTATATTTATAGTATAAAGTGCTTAATGTCAGAGACAGAGCGTGTGTAAATATAAATGTGAACATTGTATTAAACACTTCTTCTTCATATATATATATATATATATATATATATATATATATATATATATATATATATATATATATATATATATATATGTATTCTGTTTACAGTAATTTTCATAATAAATAGATATAATTTATTTACGTAAATGCTCGGTTTTTTATTTAATTACACAGTATTAATTCCATTTAGCGGTCTGAATCTTCAAGAAATTTTGTAGAATATATGCGTTTTCCGACAGGAATCCGACCTGTAACCCATTAAATGAACCGCCATTTGATCGAACGTGCTGTTAGCCTTTCCGCATTGGACAAAGGTCTGAATGACTGTTTATAAGCTCACATCTTCAACAATTTTTTATTTTTTTTCATTTTTTCATAATGCCTTTAGGAAATAATTTGTATCTATTCCTTGCAATATTACGGTTTTGTACCTCAACAATTTATTTAAAATATATATATATATATATATATATATATATATATATATATATATATATATATATATATATATATAGAGAGAGAGAGAGAGAGAGAGAGAGAGAGAGAGTGAGAGAGATATATTTAGGCAGAAATTTTTCATTGATGCATGTTTCATTAAATAATGTAGACAATTTTAGTCTATTTATTTTAAGTAAGTTCCTTTCATGTTGTCTGATAAGCTTAATAACATTATCATTGAAAGACGAAATGAAATCACCATATTGATACATGTTTAAATCCAATCTAACCTTTCGGCTTACATAAGCCATTATCAAAGATGACAATTACATTTCGATATATCAAACAATACACGAACGAAACAATAATGATAGTCTGTTTTTGTTGCATGAAAAATTTCAAAGCAACGTCAAAATCGTGTATAAGAGACGCGGAAGCGAAAATTGAGTCGCAGCTCGTGACGTCACACATGACCACGCGAGATTTTAAATGAGAAGTATTAAGTATGGGAAGCCGTTGATATAAACCAGTGGTTTTGTTATCAATTATAGGAATTTAAAAAATTATAGACATTTAAGAATATGAAGGGAACTTACTTAGAATAAATAGACAAAACTTGTCTATATTATTTAATGAAACATGCATCAATGAATATATATGTGTGTGTGTGTGAGTTTGTGTGTTTGTGTCTGTGTTTGTGTAGTGCAGCGCAAATTTACTGAAGCCCTAAGATAATGTTAGAAATAATTTTCTCGTTTTTTTTCAGATATTCAACAAATTTGAATTAAACTGTGTATTCATTAAGAAAATCTTTTGTTAAATGAATTACAACCACATTCAAAGTTTTTACTAAGCTGGAATAAAATTATTAATTAAACAATAAAGGTTACGATGTTCAAAAATAAGTGAATCCTTAAATTTAATATTTGGTGACTCTAACTTTTGAGGTTTTGACGTCGAATAATCGTTTTTCTACATTATTTAAGAAGTTTCTGGCAGTAGTGAGCCTCAATTTTGAACTATTTTTCTTGGTAAAACTCCCACAATTGATCGATATTACTTTCGTTTCCTGAATACACCGCCGCTGTTTATATTTTAATTGAAATTCTAAACCTGCCATTTTCAACAGCTGATATTTATTTTTAGGAATCCATTCTTGCGTGGATTTGATTTGATGCTTCAGATCACTGACCTGAAGGAAGATCCATACTCGACCTAAATCCAACATTCGAAACGCAGACAAGACATATTCGTTCAAAATTTCTCGGAATCTTTCAGAATCCATTGTTATGTCAATTTTGCTTGTTCCCCGCTGCAGCAATGCGACCCCAAATAATAATGCTGCCACCACCAAGTTTGAAGGTTGGCACCATATTCTTCTATTCAAAAGCTGCATTAGGAGCTTGCCAGGCATGCCGCCTAACGTTCCTCCAAAAAAGGCTCCAGTTTGGTATCATTCGACCATAAAACCTATTGGTAGAACATTTTTATTTTATTGATATGAATTTTGTTATAGTCGAGCCGAACTCATCTGTGCTTATGAAAAAACACAGAAAACAAGTAGATCTTTTCTGAGCCTTCTGTTACGAAGACTGTCAGATTTTTGTAAGACTTTTTCGCATTGGCCGGTGAGCGTTGGAGAACAGCAGAGGCTACATCAGGATTCGCCTGGACTTACCGAACAAGACGTCTTGCTTTTACTGTAATCATTCGCGGATGGATTATACATAGTTTTTAGCACAATAAAGACGTGCATTACAAATCCAAAGAGCTACACTGATTGACTGCTGTGTACACAGATTACCAAAAAATAAATATAAGTCATTTTGCTTTTTACACGTACACAAAAATTATATAAACAGACAAACATGTGATAGAAAAACACAGAGTAAACGTATAAAGGTTCACTTATTTTGCACATCTTAATTTTTAATAAATATTTTACTTCAGCTTCATAATTTTTTGACGTGATTGTAATTAATTTACTAATTATTTTTTCTTAATGAATAATGTTGATATAGTTTAATTAAATTTTTTTGACTGTAAAAAAGAGAATTTTTTTTTAATATTATCTTAGGGGTTCTCTTTCGAACCGCACAGTATATATATATATATATATATATATAGAGAGAGAGAGAGAGAGTAATCGTCAGACAGACCGTTTTGCTGTATCACAGCTCATCAATATGGCTAGACGTCCGGTTGCCTCTAGCTAGGATCGAAACCCGACTGAAGTTGCGTTAGTCGGTGAATCTAACCCTCGCCCGAGACGAAAGTGAATTTAAGCGTATTTATTTTTATATAAACACACTAGTGACTAAACTGGTAACTTAATTCTTAAAGAAACTACACAGGATTAGAATATTTGTTCAATTGTGTATCTCAAACATCAGCTCCTCTGTGCCCAGATACGAGAAAAAACAAAAGATTTTCAATGGGATTCGATAAGTTTGAATATTAAATTTTGTTCCCTAACCCTTACGTTTTTATCGTTTTTTCATGTTTGGGATGGGTTTCCGTTTCCTTTTTTTGTGTCCTCATTAAGTGTGGCTGACGGACATTTTGCTGAAGTAACCGGTTGAAGCCTACGATATCTACATAACCAAATAAAACGCGAGTTAAAAATATCTTTCTGGTTGGTGCATCCTGACTGGGAGTAAAAAAAAGACCTGAACTCTTAACTGTTTCTTAGAGAGGCTGAATCTGATGTTGACGCTATATATCAGGAAAAATGTAAAATATGCCGCGCATGGATTCATTTTATACATGCGTTTATATAAAGGCAACACTGAAGATAAATTATGATGCAATATATAATTTCAGCCAACACATTTGCCTTTGATTTAACATACTGCTATCATTCTTGGACTTTTCCACATTTATAAACATATCCATGACTGAAATAAAGAACCGAAAAAAAACTTACACAAAAAGTTCGATAAATCTCTTTATATGTAATTTTAATTCGTGCTTTTCTAGAATAAAAATTTGCCAAAGAATCATTATATTAAGGTCTAGTTTTATTAACATTTTGCAAAATATGAAACTAGTTGATCGTTACAAAGATAAAAGTCTCTTCCATTATGTAAAGAATTTTTAATTTTTCCATTTTCTGAAATTTGCCAAATCCTTTTTTTTTCTAAAATGTATTTGGATTTCCTTACATGTGATTCTGTCTTTCACTAGTAAACTCAGTTAGTTGTCATTTCTGTCTTTATCGTCCCGGTTCCTTTCATGACTGTTGTGTGCTAGAGAGAAATTCGGATATCATAGATAAGTAGTTCTACTTATACTCCTCTGCGTGGGGACGTCACTGCCCGTCATGTCAAGTCTCTTCATCACTCTAACGCCAGTGAAATAGTTAGCATTGATATTAAAGTTAATCAATATTCCAATTTTCACATTTTTCAATTTTTTCCCGTGTTTTTTAGTAACATTACATATATACTATTTAGATCTCATCCTTTTTTTATTTGGTGGGAATCATGAATGTTTGCAAAAAAAATGCTTGGAAACACTGACCACGCCATAATGTCTATAGATATCTTTTCCAATCCCAGAAAGCGTAAACAAATATTTGAACTGGGATATTTTCTTAACATAAATCAACAATTATGATAATAAAAAAAAAAACCACATTTAGGAAAATGTAATAGTGGGGAAAATCTCGAGGTCCTGGATTGAAAATCCAGAATCGAATATGCAATTTATTATTTCCTGATCTGGTATAAAAAAACAATCGCTATCCCACCGACATAGTGTGGCATCCCTCTGTCTCTTCTAAAAGTATTTTCACGGTAATTGCCCTGGGACGAAATTTTTTTTTTATCTGTGTTGACATATGGAAACTATGTTAAATTTAAACGAGCCACATCATTGCCATTTCGGTCCCACCCATTTTATTATCAAAACGGTTAAATATATTTTCAGATTTCTTATATCAAAATTTTTATTTGCACTAATATGTATAAATATCCCTGAAGTTACGTTCTAATCTCAATGATAAAATATTTTATTTAAGTGAAGAATCTAAATTGAGATCATTGAATTGTAATTTAACCCCATGTTTTTCATATGTATAAAAATTTCAAAATATTTTACTTTGTATCTTGTTATAAATCAAATTTAACACCTTGCTTGTTAGTGGAATTAAGAAAAAAAAAAAAAACTTTTCAACGCACCAATTTGGGTTAAATTTCCTGGCTATGTTTTGCGATGCTTCTTGGATTGATAATTTTAATCATTCTAAGGTAGAAATAGTTCAAGATTAATATATCGTAAAACAAAAAAATTTCAACATCAAACATTTTTCTTGGTTTTAAAAAGGTAAGTATCATTCAGTGTAATTTAGAATAAACATATATATATATTATACCAGAGCGACGTCATTGATTCTGACAGATGTATCGTTGACACCATATTATTCAAATGAAAAGTTGGAAATATTAACCTAAGCATGAGGTAAAGGCAATTTCTGATAGAATGATCCAAAATATATTTTTTTCATTCATCAGGGGTTATAGAAGCAATTGGCTGTTTGCCACTTAGTTATCTATTTTGCAATTTTCATTAGTAACAACAATAGTTGTTTTCAAATCAATGTTTGTAAAAAATTTTAAAAACATTCTAAAATATATATATATATATATATATATATATATATATATATATATATATATATTTATATATATATGTGTTTCTGCCTCAAAAAAAAGATTAAAAATTGTATATATATATATATATAATTATTTGTTATCATATAAACTGTTACTTATTAAGAACGCGGACAATAAAAAAAAGGGTTGATATAAAAAATCACTGACTATAATTACAAGATAGGCTTTGTCTACGATGTAAACATTAGCGTGAATAGTGCTTTAATAACAAATTGAACAAACTACCATTAAATAAAACTTATAAAGAATTATATATATATATATATATATAAATATATATGAAAATATATATTGTTGAAGCTTAAATAAGCATGGAATAATACAACACAAAATGTACGTTAACAAAATGTATTGAAACAAAGAATAGGTACACAATATTTACAGTTAGTTTGGTATATTCTTGGGAAGACTGTTCCTGCATAATGGGTTGACTAAATCGCAGTCGGGCAGAGTCTCTGGATTCAATTTCTTAATCTCTACTATCTTCCCCGTCTTCCGGTACCAACCCATATTTATATGGTCGGTAGTCCGCTTATGTAAATTAGGTGTATCATACACAACATATATATATATATATATATATATATAGAAAGGATCTAAAGGCATCAAGAGCATTTTCGGTCCTCAGAGAAGGTGTGTTGCTCCAATCTCCACAGCAGATGGTAAAACTTACCTTGACGGATAAGTCAGACATTTTAGATTGCTGGAAAGAACATTTCGAAAATGTGTTAAACACCACTTCGGTTACTGATGAGGAAGCAATTAAATCCATTGTGCAAATTCCTAAAAATTCCAGTGTTGTCTTTTGAAATTAACTATCAAGAGGTAATTGACTTCATCAAGCAAATCTCATCTGAAAATCACCTATGAAAAGGATCCTATTCCATTTCGATTTGTATAAACATGGTGGAAAAAGTTGGTAAAAAAAGTTACATCTCATTTTTCGTGGAATAAAAAGGCAGGCTGTGTTTCACAGAATTATACAAGGATTCCAATAAGGCGTGTACTTTGATATAATCATCGGGGATATATTAAACATTCAATTTTTTAAAAAAATTTATAGCTAGACTGATTCTAAACAGAATAATTATACACCTTGTTGACGACATCTATCTTGAATTTAGTGTGATTTTATGGTTGGGTTGTGGCACCATTGACATGATATTTTCTCTTCGTCAATTTCAGAGAAGATTATGCATCTAAAAAAACAAGGAGTTATACATGGTGTTTTCGGACTTGACGATAATGTTTAAGTTTGAATCAAAAAATTTTTTTGGCAAACTTGAGGAAGCTCGACATCAAATAAAACATATTAGATATGGTCATTATCTCATTTTACGAATGAATGATAGTGAATATTATGTCTGATGGTATGATGTCAGAATCCTTTGATGTAACAAATGGCACCAAAACAATGTTTGTTATGGCCATTTTTTTTTTCCCTTTTTTTCTTCAGTGATATTTAAATATGTATTTATAGACAAGAAATTGGCGTCAAGTTTCAGTTTTGAAACAACTGGTGGTATATTTCAATCATTTCTTCAAAGCCAAGAGCCAATGCATTACGCATATTATTCGTGATTTGTTGTTTGCTGATGATGCGGCTCTTGTAGCGACATCCTTTGAGGAGGCCCAACATCTAATAAATCGTTTCTCTGCTGCATGTAAAGCCTTTGGTCTTACACTTAGCATAAAGAAGACTGAAGTTTTGCACCAACCTTGTCCTACTCTGAAGCAATTATGTGGTGAGAAACAAAAACCACCAGTCTACAAATTTCCAGAGAGACCATTGAAAGTAGAAGACAAAGCCCTGAACTATGTAAAGTCTTTCACCTATCTTGGTAGCAAAGTCAATTACAGTGGAACTTTAGATGATGAAATCATGCATCGGATTGCTAAGGCTACCTTTGCTTTCGGCAAACTTCGCCATCGCTTTTAGGATGAGCGGGGTATTCGACTGGATACAGAAATTCGGGTTTACAGAGCTGTTGTACTTGCCATCCTTTAGTGTGGCTCAGAATCGTGGACTCCATACAGGTACCATATGCGCCAGCTGGATGTTTTCCATAAAAGCTGTCTGCGTGTAATCTGTGGAGTTAAGCTTCAATAGAGGACATCTAACGTGGCCTGTTTAACAAGTGTAATATTAGAGGAATCGAGACTTTTCTCATACAGTCTCAGTTACGGTGGACTGGTCATGTCTTGAGAATGTCTGATGACAGGATACCCAAGATCCTAATGTACAGCCAGTTAGATCAGGGCTACAGGAATGTAGGACGCCCATGGCTAAAGATACAAAGACAAGCTGAAAAGCAACTTGTCAGCAGTCAATATACCACATAACACCCTTGAGCGCTTAGCCTTGGAGCGGGTAGAATGGAGATCAACGTGTTTTAGTGGACTCAGCAATTTTTCAATCTGCTTGTCTGAATCATCTTCAAGAAGCGAGAGCAAGATCTAAAAAGGTCAGCCAATCTAACAGTGATCTCATCTCACAATCCTCACTCTTGCTCCATATGTGGCCTCCTTTTGTAAATCACTAGCGGGTTTTAAATGCCACTTAAGATTATCGCACAAAATTTCATAACTGAATCAACTAAGCTGTCAGATCCTCATACGTCGAAACCGACAGGGAGTCCATTATATATATATATATATATATATATATATATATATATATATATATATATATATATATATATTTGGAATAAGTGTAAAATTATCCAAAGAAAATGTAAATATTAAAAATTATCCATTTGCTAGATTATGTTATGAACCTTTATATATGGTGAAATGATTAAAAGTTATCTTAGTGAAATTCTTTTATAGTACATTTTTAACCTGTTTGTTGGGCTCTACTTTGAAAAATAACAAAATTATAAATAATTATATCTCCAAAGGTTAACAGAATAATCGTGATAAAAATGACTTGTTGAGCATTAGTGAATCATTATTAAGGATCAAATGCCATAAGTGATTGAATTGAAATAATGTTTTTTGAAATATATATATATATATATATATATATATATATATTTAATATATATATATATATATAATTCAGGATCATTTTCCAATGCGTTTATTTAAAAATATTGCTTTGTCTAAACTTACAATTTCTTGCTAGAATAACAATAAATGGAAATTTTTCATTAAATTTCATTTTTAAGGATTTTTTTCGTTACTCTTTGGACTGTCATAGAATTGAATATCCTATATTTCGCGTGCTAATCGTCATATGGAGGAATGTTGGATCTTTTTAAAATTGATTTTTAGAATAAGTGGAAATATGATCCCTCTTCCTGTTGTGACCTCCTGATCCATTAACCAACTGTTTTTTCAAAAAAAAATTATTTACACTTTTAAATTTTAGATAATTTGAATGCATTTAAAGAAGGAAACAGTTTAAATTGATGAAATTTATGGCACTATTACTAATGATATAAAAGATATTCATCGTTTCAACGTTGCTCAGTTTAAAAAAAAAATAATGACATATAAAATTTATTTTAATTGTTTGAATAAATAATAATATAAATTTTTTCAAAGTGATTCTAATGAAAAAGTATGTATGTATGCATGTGTGTGTGTGTGTGTGTGTGTGTGTGTGTGTGTGTGTGTGTGTGTGTATCAATAATAATAATATTATTTTATAATTATATATATAATTCAAATTTATGGATTAAATCCAAAGGGCTCAATGTAAGAGCAAAGCAAATGATAATGATAAAAGCTGAGAGGTGTTTTAAAATAAATTAAAATTTTAATATTGGGGAAAACTTTAAGTTAATACACATCTTATGTTTGAAAAATACTTTTACTTGTTAATGAATTTTAAATTTATTTATTTAGAAATTTTCGTCTGATATTCAATATATATATATATATATATATATATATATATATATATATATATATATATATATATATATATATTTATGCAAATATTTAAATATATATTTTAGACCTGAGGAGGATGATATCCAGAGAGCTCAATATAAAATTCAGAGCAGATATGTTTGAAAAAAAGACAGAGTACGTTAAGATTCCATGTAATATTCATATTTCACCATAACCCCTTTAACAGGATTCTGGATCTTTTTTTTTACTTCAAAAAGCTGAAATGAAAAATCAAAGGAAATTCATATTTTTTTTGAAGGATCTCATCAATATACGTAAAATTATAGAATTGGGGAAAATTTTATATGGATAATATCATATGAGTGTGTAATTTTGTAAATATATAAAATATATAAATAAAATAAATAAATATATATATATATATATATATATATATATATATATATATATATATATAAATATTTATTGAAAATAAAAAATTGAAATATATTTGTTTCCATACATAAATTTCACAATTTCGGTCACTATACATTCCGGCCTTTCTTCAGGAGGTTATCTAATTTTAACTTAATAATTTATTTAAATTCAAATATATATATTTATAGTTTCACGTATATTTTTAATGGATATCTGTTGACTTCACTTGAAAATTTCTCAACTTCTTTCAATATTTTTTTAACCGGGTATTGAAAATTTTTGATAGGTCTTGTTATTTATGGATCTAACCAATGCCTTATTATATTTTAAAACTCAAAAATACATTTTATCAGATTAGAACAGTCTACCCCAGTTAGTGAAATAAAGGGAAAATTTCGACATTCCAACCACATGAAGAATTTTTCAGAGCATTACAAACTTTTTAATAATCAAATGGCGACAAAGATGTAGACAATTTTCATTGAATAATTAAACAATGATCTTAACACTACATCTTAAAATATATTAATACAGAATGTTTATATATATATATATATATATATATATATATATATATATATATATATATATATATATATATATATATATATATATATATATATATATATATAGTTTTAATATATATGGACAAAGTGACAAAAGAATTAAAGTTTGGTTTAATGGAATAGATGGAAGCTTGGATAATTTTAAGTTTAATACTTAAAAAAAAACGATTGTTTTAAAAGCAATGATTAATACAGGAATGTGAGCTGGAAGGAAAAATGGTGATCAGGAACTCTTTTATCTTCACAGGAGGACGTCTCAGAACGGTTTTTCCTTGGGAAAAAATGTATAAAAAACACAAAATCCCAGATAATAAGCGGTTTTTTAGATTTGGAGTTAGCATCTGATATGATTATTTATATTATGATTTTTAATTTTGATTCAATCTCTCTAAAACAAAAGAAAAAAAAAGAGGAAGATTTACGAAAGAATGAAAATTTAGTTAGAAAGAAAGCAAAAAACAAAAAAAAAAGAATAAGGAAAAAAGGCTGTCATTAAATATAGACAGAAGAAAAAAAAGTATAAGAAAAGAATATATATATTTATACAGAAAAAAAATACAGTCCCCCAAAATACAGAACATTTAACAAGTGTTTTCAATATATATATATATATATATATATATATATATATATATATATATATATTCAATTTATATACATATACATTTCAAAAATATATAAATATATATATATATATACATACATATCATATATATACATATATATTTTCTGAAAAAAAAAAAGGATAGAAATATATATATATATATATATATATATATATATATAAAATCATTCCAATGAAATAAATTATGACCATGGAATATTAGTTTTATTTTTTTTTTTATTATATATATATATATATATATATATATATATATATATATATATATATATATATATATATATAGAAAAAAAAAAGCTGAAACTCTTAGCCAGTTACAGTCTCGACTATAACGGCAATACTGAAAGAAGTGTAAAATTCCTCAAAAGAAACTTAGTAAAGTGACCGAACCAAAAACTTTTAACATTAAATTCTAAGCTGCCCTCGTCGTTTGAAGAGCACGTGAGCGTAAATCTGGGGTTTACGACTATTTATTTAATCAGTAGCAAGGAAAGGCATTACATATACTAACATGCAAGGTATTACAGGGTGAGGAGTAATTAGAAACATTCATAATAATTGGAAATAAAATGTATAGGTCAGGGTGACAGTAGATAGAGATTGACATGGAATTTATATTTTTACAGATTAAAGTTGTCTGGCAAGCATGGAAGTGAGATCTGCAAGCGAGAAGTTCGAGAAAAAAATCTGTTAGATGTTACGGCTACATCTAGCCAGCTCATCTGTAATCTGATGAAATCTCGCCGTCTGTCTAGTACCACGCTTAAATTCATACAGTTTAGGCAGCATGGCGAAGAGCTCATCGGAACAATAAAATTGAATAAGGCACAGACACACAAGCTTAAGGCGCTGGGTACGTGACAGAAGCCGAGACACCAGATCAGAAACAAGAATACTGCTTATTCTTCTTTGGATCTTATTAAGAAGCGCCTGGTAAATAGTGGTGGGGGGATCGATCATATATGGCCGCAATATTTTAGCATAGACGAATAAGTTTATAGATATGCTGGATAGATTCCGGAGAGAAAAAAATGTCTTTCCCCCACATTGCAGAACAAAGTGAAGAGGATAAGAAGACAATAAAAGGTAAAAAGGGAATGAAGAAAAAGACAGAGAAGAGTTAAGAAAAATTAAAAAAAAAACACGTCATGACTCCAAAAAGAAATGAAGAAAAAAGAATAGAAGAGAAGAAAATAAAAAAGAAATAATGAATAGGAGAAAAATCTACATGGATACGAAAAAAACGGAATAAAAAGAGAAAGAAAACGAAAGAAAAAAGAAAGAAAGAAGGAATACAAGACAATATGAGTTGTTGATAAAAATTCAGCCAATGAACGGACGTTAACATTAAAATGAAAAACTATACAGAAAAATTTCACATTTAATTGGAAATGTTTCCTACATTCAACAAATCTTGTTATTATGCAACGATCAAATTTTGACATTATTTAAAAAAATGAAATATTGTTTAATAGAATTAAACGTAATATGTAGATAAAAGATCCTTTAAAGAAGTAAAATTTTTAGACAAGCAAAATAAATAAATTATTTAAAATATTGCATGAGAAATTTAAGTTCATAATTTATTATATAAATAAAAAAGACATATAAAGTATAGAATACTAATATAAATTTAAAAAAAAAATATATATTAAAACGTATAACCAAACTATATAACTTGTAATATAAGTATAGCTATAGAACTATATTTATCGAATATTACTAGTAGTATATATGCACAAAGCAATTTAGAAACTTAATTTAAGATAGATATTATCTATGTATTAAATAGATAGTGTATTGCCTCACTGATCACTTCGTGTCTCTTATTTGAGTCTTTTGGATTACTGCTCGTTCTTCTTTGGATCTTATTAAGTAGCTCCTCGTAAATAGAGGGGGAACCCGATCATATATGGCCGCAATATTACATCATAGACGAATGACAGGCTTAGAGATATGCTAGATACATTGCGGAGATAAAAATGGTCTCGCCCGGTACAATAAACTGACTTTCTTAGCAGCGGACCTAACAATGGATTCAATGTAGATTTTCACTTCATATTAGCTGAGAAGATGAGACTAATATGGCGGAATGAATCACGTTCCTGGAGGATAGCAACAGCCATGGAGGTGGTAACTCAAATGATTGAGAGAAGTTTACTTTTGGAGGAGTTAAAATTGACAAGCCATCTTTTGACCAAGTTAACGACCGTTTTGATGTAATTTTGGGACAGCTGTCAAATCGGTTTCGATCCCGTCTTGAAGCAAGCAATCGGACGTCTAGCCACACTAAAGAGGTGTGATATAGTGAAACAGTCTGTTTGTGAATATATATATATATATATATATATATATATATATATATATATATATATTAATTTTGATATTTTACATTGATTGGTTGATATTATTAACATCTTATGTGAATATTTATTTAACGGTTGTATGCTGTTTACCAAATGATTCTATATATTTAGATTATGTACTAGTTTCTTAAAGAGTCCTCTTATCTATGAACTACAAAAAATTACGTAACAAATACACAGAGCATAGAACTAGTTTGGCAATCGATTAAATTACCCACCCACACCACCGTTTTTATTTCTGATGAAAGTTGACTGCCTGACATGTATAAATTTATTATAACAATCTATATCAGTCTTTAAGTTAACGTCTGGCTGTATTAGATGACAAATCTTGGCTATGACACATTGGTAAGATAATAATTTCTATTTTTTCTTGTTCGCTTAGTTTGAATTTAACGTAGGTCATAGTTGATTGGTTGATAAATTGGTTCGTAAATTCCCCAAGGTTTTTTTTTTAAATCAGGATATATTTTGCTTTTGAAACCAAATTAATCGTTAACTCGATAGTAATTTACACCTGAGGAGGAGCATCATTATGCATTGAAACACAACTGCAATAAAAAGCGATTCTTACATGTTGTTTGTAATATCTTAAAATAAATATATATATATATATATATATATATATATATATATATATATAGAGAGAGAGAGAGAGAGATAAAAAAAGATAAGATAGAGACATAGAGAGAGAGATTACGTATCTAGAAACAGTCAAGAGTTACATTCATGAACAAAATTCAAACGGAGAGAGATGTCAGTTTAATAATCATTAATAAAAAGTTTTTAAAAAGATAAAAAAGATTACTAGAAGTAAACTTATATTTTAAAATAAAATTTTATTCTTTTAATGTACTTTCTATGAATATTTTTCTAATCGTCTATTTCATAGAAAATCCACAATTTTTTAAAAAAATTTTAATCACTAACAAACATCAAATTAAATTCTTTGTAAACAGTTTAGACATTCAATTTTATAACATTATAATCTTTATGAACCCCCAAAATAACATTTTGAATGTAAAACAAAATAACAGTGTCTGTTTCTAGCCTGTTTTTTTTTCCAAAGAAAATTAGTGACACCTTCTCTCATGTCTTCCTTCTCTCTTTTTCTTTTTATGTTTTTCTCCTCTACCCCTTCGATATCAATATATAACTTCCGTTAAGTTAACCGTCTAAATGTGTCAATGTCTTGATTTCAAATAATTTTAAGTACAAAAGAATAGAAATTTTAAATTACATCTAACTCACTCATGTCCTCTCTCTCCCCCCTCACTTCCTCCTTTCGTTAATTTACATATGCTTAATACGGTCCGTCAAAAATGTGTAAATTTCTTTTCATTTTTTGTTTCAACCTTTGGAAGTAAAGTCTGATAATCCGCAGTCCTTTAAAAGGGCTGTGGTGAATTATTAGATGGAACTTTAAAAGTGGTAAAATTTTTTATTTAATATATATATATATATATATATATATATATATATATATATATATATATATATATATATATATATATATATATAGGGGTGTGTAGTCATGATATTACATGATGCAGTTTCATTTTTCCAATCGCACGTGCTCATTTGTTCAATTGTACGGTGGACATGTTCAAATTTTCTTCAGACAAATCCTTGTTGCGTGACAACTGATTCAATACACATGATTTACCAACATTTCATCTGAAGAGAAGATATTATTAAATTAAAGTATATGGCATACGGAGAGTGTACTGAAAGATTTTCTACTCTATCCATTTCACAGAACGATCATATTTCGAAATGTCAAAAGTTTGGCCAACGCTTTCTTGTCCTTATTGAAGACATTTCAGCACCTCCACACACATATAGAGTACAGAGTACACACACACACACACACATATATATATATGGTCTAATGTTATTAGCTGATTACATAAAAGCAACAGTCATTATTCACTGACAGAACAGCATTAATCAACACTTCATGGTGGCTGTCAGCTCCACGCTTAAATGCAATCTTCAGATACAAATATATATATATATATATATATATATATATATGGGAAATGTACTAAATCGGATAATTATTTTAATATATTTTCTCTTTATTCGCTCATTTTATAGATGATACACAATGTCAACAACATTTAACGGCCTGAATTTCTGAGAAATTTCAGTGAAAATATATCTCCTCCGACAGGAATCGAGCCTGTATCCTACACGGAACGGTCATGTAGCCTGACATTTACTTACGGAGGAAGCGTCTGTTTAGCAAGGTCGAATTACTGTTTTTAGACTACAAATTCCCCATAATTTTTCTCGAAGCTCATATCTGCTCGAAGCGTATCTTAACGTAAACAAAGGACATCATATATTATGAAATGGACTAAGTACGAAAATTAATTTAATATATTTTCTGTTTAACGAGCTGCTTCCTCTCTAGCTAAATGGTATAGCATATCAGGCTATGACTGTTCCGTGGATGACGCATATTTTCTATGGAATGTTTTGGACATTCAAGCCGGTAACGAATTGTTAATACTTTTTTATTATAATCATAGCATTTACTTAAATATTTCAATATATAAAAATATTTATATGCAAAAATATATATATATATATATATATATATATATATATATATATATATATATATATATATATATATATACACACACACACAAATGGGTGGATTTAATTTTTTGAAGTTACTGTGTATTTTATTGAAATTCAATGATTTTCCATAATAAATTTATATTATAGAACTGGTTCTATATTTGTATTGGATATTTAACATGAAAATCAATAGGTGGTCTTAAACTTTTGTACATTTTACACACACACTATCTATATATATATATATATATATATATATATATATATATATATATATAGATAATATTAGTGGAAAATATATATACATATGAAAAAATATATAAAAAAAAATTCCCATACATGTATATTTTCATAAAAAAAAAATTTTCCAAAAGGAAGGATCCAGGTAGAACTCAATGTCTAGGACAGAGTAAGGATATAATAAAAGGCTTAAACACTAATATTCCATGGTCATAATTTATTCCATTGGAATCGTAAATACGATCCAAATCATCAGACCTACAAATTCAAAAATGAAAACAAAAAAACAACTCCGGAAATCAAAACAGAATTTAGAGAAAGTGTAAGTATGAGGATGGTGACAGAGAGAATTTTGGAGATGTGGGTGGGGGTGGATTTAAAAAGGAGAGAAAGAAAGTCGACGGATGTCTAATACATAAAGATACATTTCGTGGTGACATATACACACCACAGACAATTCGGATAGGAAAAAAAAAAAAAAAAAAAAAAAAAAGGTGGGGGAGGGATGGGACGAAGGAAAATAAAAATTGTGTTTACTTAAAGGGCCGCTTTGAAAATGGGGAAAATTAAATCAAATATAAATATATGAAAATGAATATAACGATTGTCTCATTTCGCAAGAACCAAATATTTCTATGTTCAAAAACACATACTAATACACAAAAAAAAAACATATACAAGTAAGGTACATTTAGGCATGTACACACACACACATCCAGACATACGTGTACATACACATGCATATACAACACACATACACAAATATATATATATATATATATATATATATATATATATATATATATATATATATATATATATATATATATATATATATATATATATATATATATACAAAAAACACATATATATATATATATATAAAACCTAAAATATATTCACATATCACACATACACATATTCATCTATATTCATATACATATACAAATTCTTTTCACATACATATAAATACATACATATGCCATATACATATACATATATACTACTAACATATATTTTATACATACACAAAATACATATACATATATACATATATACACACATATATATATATATACATACATACATATATATACATATACATATATATATATATATATACACATATACCCATACATCCACACATACACACACATACACACATACATACATACACATACATACATATATATATATATACACATATACAAATACACACACACACATACACATACATATACACATGCAAATACATAGACACCCCACACACATATATACACACATACACACACACATAAACATGTATACACATAAAAACACATACACACCTATACATATACATACATAACATAAACACCTCCATACGTATATATACACTTACATACATACACACATATATACACATACATACATATACATACAAAATATACACACATATACACACACATATACATACATACATATAAATACACACAGATATATACACATATGTACATATATACAAAAAATAAAAAATAAATAAGTGACGATTCAAATATTTATAATGTATAAAAAAAAAAAAAAAAAATATATATATATATATATATATATATATACTACATACACATACATACATACATATACATACATATACATACATGCACACACATACACAAACATATATATATAAATACATAGCGCATCACATAAACGTGCACAAAAGGTACATTGAAGAGATAAACATAATAGTCATATAATTAAATGTCATATATATATATATATATATATATATATATATATATAATCGACTCTCCGGTCGACATTCGACGTATGAGAGTCAAGCAGATCAGTTTACGGGAAACCGGCACATGAGATTTGATTATAGTGGTGAAGGCCTCGTACAGGACCATCCACACTTTTTGAAGGGACGAATACAGAGACCTGGTGCACCGAATGCCACAAGGTTCCCAAACGACCTTCCGCAGGTTTTGAATTCAGAGTTGTCATTCTCCTAGACCAGTTGCCACCCAAGGCTATAGAAACCAGTCTGTCCTGCTATTTTACCCATAGCTGGAGGGAGAGTAAGAGGATTCATACCTTTCCCAAGAGTAATTAGCACGCAAGTGAATGTAATGGATTCGACTGGAATTCGAACTCGGCTCTGCGATTCCTCAATCCAAGCCACTATCCATTACTCCACCGTGCCTCAGACATTCAGACATATATTGTTAAATATAACAGACAACGTATGTCTATCATGTTTGATCAAGAACCGTTCTAAGCTTCGGATAGTGGCTTTAATTTCGAGAGACTCTAAAAACAAAAATGATTCACATTATCCATCATCAGTCCTTATATTGATATTAGAACAGAGATGTTCACAATTAGATATGACCTGCTGGTATGTTTACATAGAAGTTTGCCATGCGATGATAACAGTTGGGAAATAGCAGACACAGGTCGTAAATTTGTAATTTGTACATGACCACGTGAGAGAAAGTAGTCTTAACCGAACCGTGTGTCTGCATGCAATGTTATATGTTGTGACTGGTTTGAAATGTAATTTTGTTGAGTGTGGGTTGCTTTGTTTTAATGTAGAATGCCTCTAATATTTTAAGGTTCATTTTACTGTATGTGTTGTGTTATCATTTTAATATTATATATAATATTATGTACAGGGCTATATTTTTCTATGAAATGTTGTCTAGTAGAACTAAGATCAGAAAGGTGATAAAAAAAAGTCTACGGAGAGCGTGATTGTAGAAAAAAACCAATATATGCAGTGGAATTTTTATTAATATCATATATATATATATATATATATATATATATATATATATATATAGCATTTTGTTGTGAAATTGAATTTTACATGATGAAATTTATTTTCAATTTATTTTCCTCTTACATACATCTTATATCTATTTATTTCTATGATTTCTTTCTTTATTTATTTCTTTCTTTCTTTTTAAATTTATTAGTCGTTGATACTGTAGTGTTAAAAGATGCAACCGAATGTTTTATTTTTGTTGCCGAGGACTAATGCTTGCTATCTAAAATTATCAAGCACACGTACTGAAAAAAGAGAACTTTTTTGTAAAATATAATTTATTGATTGTTTGCCTTTATAAACAGTTCAATCTTGACACAAGAATATTTAAAAATAAACAGTTCCGTCTGTTGTCGTGGTGTAATAGTGTGGAAGATAGGTTTTGATATACCCGTGCTACTAATAAAATTAAAATAAATGGTTAAAGTGACTTTGGACGAGTGAAGCATATATTGGTCTTGTTTAGAACTCTGTGGACTGACGTTACAAAATCATCAAGAAATGATTCTACTAAATAAGAGAAACCACCTCACTTGTGAACTTTGAACGACAACAAAAACTGAATTTGCTATAACATTTTTTCGGCTGTCAAGATTGATCACACGATTTCATCAATTTACAATTAAAATATCTAGAAATTTCTAGTGAATTTTTTATATATATTTCTTAAGCCCTTTTTATTTTCAGGCACGGTTAGCGGCTCGGATTGACGAATCGGAGAGCCGAGTTCGCATTCCAGTCGAATCCATTATATTCAGTTATATGCTTAATAGCCACTTCTCCCTGAGCTAAACAGGGTAAATAGCAGGAAAGACCGGAATGGACTTGGATGTTTACTCGTCTACTGCAGAAAGAAATGGCAACCTACTGAGGGAAAAAAATGCCTCGTCAGTCATGTGTCGGAAGATACATAATCGCTTAGAGGTGTATCAAGCATGGCTCATAACTGAGTCAGTGTCCCTATCTAGATTCGGAATATTTTGTATTTTCCTATTTTTCCTCATCCTATCATACATATACATATATTGAGATATACATGTATTGGGAGAGAATTATGTGTAGTGATGGGACTCAGAAATTTCGTAATATTTCGCGCGAATCATTTAACCACATTTTCTATGCTAATATTTTTTTTCTCTTACAGTTTTTGCTTTTGAACTCTCTTCCGGCTTGTAGTTTTACAGTCAACTTTTAACTTTAAAATTTTAAACACAATTTTAGATCGTTATGTGTTTCATCTTGATTCCTGTTTTTCTCTTGTTCTTTCTCCTTAATACTGTTTTATTTTTTGGCATATTTTCTCACACACAGTAACCCTTGCTTTTTAGTGGCCCGTCTTGCTTTCGGTGAGATAAGAAAAAAGAAAATTGGAAGAGAAAGTAATGGCATCATCAGGATGTTGGTATTCCACATTACTTCAAGTAAAAAGTTAGGAAGGAAACCGCCATAAAAACTGAAATTTATGATAACGTCTACGGAACTTGAGAAACCTCTTCTCCTAAAAAGATGTTATATATCCCATCGACAGTAGTAATGTCTACTTGATTAATAAATACCAAATGTTTCGTTATAAATAAACGTCTACAATAATTATTACTCTTAAATACTACAGCCTACCTAAATATTATTATGTTTGACCACATATCTCGATATAACCATCATCTAGTGACAACTAGTTGACAATGCACCATATTACATTTGAACCAAAGCAATGATTTTTTGTTTTAAAATGGCCTCTGTCGTCATCGAATATCAATCGTATAGGTCTCCTTTGTTGTGTTGTGGAAAGGGAGATTTGAATTATGCATGTGCAGCCAACTTATCTCGAGAAATTTCGAAAGCGGGCTTCAAGAATATCGTCAAAGACAAGCAAAGAAAAAATGAGGCTGCGCTAAATGTAAAAGTGAATACCTAATCAATTAGAACATGACCTTTGAATATACATGGAAATCTGAAGATTACATGTAATGTTTAAAGATAAATATTAAGTTTAGATTAAAATTTGCTCTATTGGAAGTGAAAGAATTTTCAGAAAGAAAATAATGAGATACGGTGGAGTAATGGATAGCGGCCCGGATTGAGGAATCGGAGAGCCGAGTTCGAATTCCAGTTGAATCCATTACATTCACTTAGGTGCTAATATTCTTAGGAAAGTTATGAATCCTCCTCTTCTTTCCCTCAGCTATGGATAAATAGTAGGACAGACCGGGTGCTATAGCCTTGGATAGCAACTGGTCTACCGAAGAAAGAAATGGCAACCTACTGAGGGAAAAGGGAGTAATGGATAGAGGCTCGGATTTTGGAATCGGAGAGCCGAGTTCGAATTCCACTCGTATCCATTACATTCACTTACCTGCTAATATACTTGGAAAACGTATGGATCCTCTTCTTCTCCCCCCCAGCTATGGATAAATGGCAGAACAGACCGAGTTATATAGTTTGGATGACAAAGAACCTATCTCAGAAAGAAATAGCAACCTACTCACGGGAAAAAATCTGCCTCGTCAGTTATGTATCGAAGGATACATGATCGCCTAAGCATGGCATATAATTGATGTACATCGTGAAGATCGATATAGTTTGTATCCACAGATATTACTTTGTTCCGCTCTGTATATCTATCTATGTTTATTTCTATCTATCTATCTATCTATCTATCTATCTATCTAACCAAAGAATCATCTTTCAGGTGTACACAGTACAACCACTACTATAAGTTCCATGCCTTTAAGCAATCGTCGAGCGGTCGGCCATTGTAATGCGACTAAGATGAAAAAATGTGTACGGTGCCCGCGCGTTATGCATAAGACAAACAGTCTCACCTGGAGGAGGGAAAGCACTCATCCGGCCAAGATGAAAATAATGCCGTAACACACACACATAACTCTTCTCCCATTTGCGCATTTTCAATCTCATCTGGGACTAAATTAAAAGGGGGTTAAATTGACTGTCGATCTGTATAAGTAGTTCCCTCAATTTAAGCTTTTCAAATGTTTATCTATCTATCTATCTATCTATCTATCTATCTATCTATCTGAATTTGTTTATATCTATCTATCTATCTATCTAAATTTGCTTAGATCTATCTGAATTTGTTCATATCTATCAAGCTATCTCAATTTCTTCATATTTTGCAAGCTATCTGAATTTGTTCGTATCTATCTATCTATCTATCTATCTATCTATCTATCTATCTACCTATCTGTCTGTCTGTCTGTCTGAAAATTTCAATACATTTCCCAAGTGTTGCGAATACCATGGACCGATTATATGAGCAACAATGAAGTCCTGGTGACAATGCCTACAAATTGTTACTTGTACTTATCATTAGAAAAAGACAGTTGACATTTTTGGGACAAAATTTGAGGAAGGAGGTCTTGGAAAATTTGATACTCACAGGACAGATTGGACGTAAGATAAACAGGAAAATAACACTCTACCAAATTGGCGAGCTTGAAGGAATGGATGGCGGGGTATGGTTTGGTAGAGATAGCAAAAGTTAACAGTTATTAAAAAGCTACAAAGGCCACAGAAATTGTGGAGAGCTATGATCGCTAACGTCCTGAAATATATGGCGCAGAATAGAAGAAAATTTACACGCAAGTGATTGAAGCACACGCGACGGGAATTCGAAATCGGTTCTCCGATTCCGTAATTCATTACTCCACCATGCCAAATATCACATAACTATCAATAAATGTAAAATGACACCTCGAAATCGATAAATTATACGTACATAAAAAGTATTCTTTTATGAATGCATTAAAGAGAGGAAAGTGCTTTTAGAATTTTATCGTTATGATAATAAGATAAATAATGTCATATTTTCCTGTTATTAGTCCTGAGGAGAAAACAAATATAAAATGTCTTCATACATTCGAATCGTCAGTGGCAAGTGGACATTGACTTAATGGATTCGCTCAGCTATTCACTTTCGAATCTTTTCATAGTCAATCTAAATTCATGCGAATATATAAAACGTTTAAATATTTCAACCTTGACATCCCAGCTAAATGATGTAGATGAACTCAACTTGGAAAGTATGAAATGATTTTATGTCAGGTTATTGCTGTAAATCATCCGTTTGTACGTTTGTTAATTGAAGTCATACAAAATATTGATGTCTGTTAAAAAAAAGAAAAGGAGATTATTAAACAAGACATTCAGAAATAAAAATAATAATAACAATAATAATAATAATAACAACACCCAGACCCGGTTAGGGAGATAGGAACTGTTATAATTTTATGGGACTACACAATGACTATACAGAGAGAGCGATCAAAGGTTATCGCACAGACATTTTTATTAGAGACCGCAAACAAATAAAAAAAAAACAAAACAAATGCCTCCTTATTGATATGGCATTACTTGCAGAATGCAATGCATTATTGAATACCTTCAAAATGCTATGAAAATAATAGGACGTTGAAATTGAATTCTTAAAAATGTGGCACATGGGAACATCAATCCCTGTTGTAGTTGGAGCCCTGGGATTGATTGGAAAAGATTCCAATAGACTCATTAAAGGGATTTCTGGTAGTATATGCCTTAAAGAAATAAAAAAAAATGTTTCTTATGTGAACAGCTTACACCTTACGAAGGGTGTTATCTATGTAAAATATGAGTGTGTGTGTGTGTTATTTATTGGTCAGTGGAAAATATCATGATGCCATTTCTAACCTTTAGGTCTCTGGGCGAGACCCGGAAAGAAATGTGTACACGCCAGAAATCAAAGGAAATCCCCTGTATTTTAATTAAAAAATAATCTCAGCCTTTACTTAAATAACTTAATGCTATAAAATAAAGTATAACTACAAAATATACTAAATAATTGTCGGACGCAATCCATTACATAAATATATATATATATGTACATATATATATATATATATATATATATATATATATATATATATATATATATATATATATATGCACAAAAAGTAAGTCAAGCCCTAAGATAATATTAAAATTATTTTTTCGTTTTTTTCAAATATTCAACAAATTTTAATTGAACAGTGTATTCATTAAGAAAATCATTTGTTAAATGAATTACAACCACATTCAAAGATTTAAGTAAGCTGGAATGAAATTATTAATTGAACAATAAAGATTACGATGTAGAAAAATAAGTGAACCCTTAAATTTAATATTTGGTGACTCCAACTTTTGAGGTTTTGACGTCGAATAATCTTTTTCTACATTTTTTAAGAATTTTCCGACAGTAGTGAGAGTCAGTTTTGCACTATTTATCTTGGTAAAATTACCACAATTATACAATAAAAATAGAATAATTTTATTATATTTTAGTTTTATGATAAGTTTTTCTTTATTTTACGGCGTTTTCTTAAAAATATTTTGTAGCTCTGCATAATACACACCCATGATTTTTCTTTTTTTTTCTTTAGAAAAATGCGTATTACACATGGGAAATTACGGTAATTGTGTACACTATCTAATAAATTAACATCAAATTACTACACCTCCCATCTCGATATTCACGTTGAGATTGCTTTCCATTCATATTGGTTGCGTTTCATTCGCTTTGTCGCGTTGATTACGCGTACAACCCTTTTTCTCAAGTCAAATTACTCTTGTACAAAGAGTTGTATTTTCTTCTATTTTTACTCTTTTTTTAGCAGAGGTTGAAAAAGACATAATTTACTGTCAAAATTTTATTAAACATTGTTAAAAACTAAGCCGTGTCTTATTTTACCTTTCTTAAATCGCGTCCTTATATAATAATAATAATAATAATAATAATAATAATAAGAAGAAGAAGAAGAAGAAGAAGAAGAAGAAGAAGGCGATGAAGAAGAAGAAGATTAGAAATGTATCACATAGTAGCTCACTTCTTCCAGGGATATCTTTAGTTATGTTTTGTGGAGATTTGTCATCCTCGTGGACTTTTAGATGTTTTCGCCGCTACTGCCTGACGCTTAGAGAACATCGCTTTCATCAGCACAGAAGCTGTTCCAAGCGACGCTAATATCTGCGAACTCCCAATGAAGTTACACATCCCCAAATTGTCTTGTGGCGCATAACATAATAAGAATAATAATAATAATAATAATAATAATAATAATAATGTTATGATAATGCAAACAGAAACTGAAGGCAATGTATCTGATGAAGTATTGAAGAACAGGAAGAAAAAAGTCTTTTATGCTCATCGATGTGTATCTCCTCACCGATAGAAATATATCCCTGAAGAGTACAAAAAACACTCAAAAGATAAGGACCTAAAACTATAAGTTAGCAGTGATATTAACTTACCTCAGTTTTAATCAGGAAAAGGATGAAAAACAAAGAAAGAAATCCCTGGCAACGTACAAGTGTGACACTGTGGGAATGCGGACATTTTGAAGGAAAAAAAAGGCTTAAAACAAATCGAAAGTGAATACAAAGACGAAGAAGGTAGTAGACAGATTGAAGAATATACCAAAAATATATATATATACTTTTATCTTGTTTTTTTCATTTCGTGAGTAAAGGACCTCACTAGAAGGTAGCGCTGAAATCAAATTAGGCATCTGGTTTAATTGAAGCCCAAGGGTCGATGTAAGGGGCGCGCGATAACATCCACGAGACAGCCGGGGCTGGTATTATTTTGGACAGAGACCACAAAGTTAGTCTCAGGTAATAATTTTATGACTACAAGTAAGTGAAGAAGAGGATAAAGAAATGATTATATGCGACCTGTTGATAGGGGTGGAAGATGCGCGTGTTGGGAAAGGAAGAAGATTTTTCTTAGGTTGGAAAATTTCGCTCAAGTGGCTGAAAGAGGAAGAATTACGGACCAAACGTGATAATTTAATAATAATAATAATAATATATATATATATATATATATATATATATATATATATATATATATATAAGTATAAAAATGCAGATAGAAAATTTTAGGATGACGTTAAAAGTAACACCTGTTTCATCTCAAACACCCAGTGTCGGGTGGAACCCCTATTTCCTGAATGGTGGCAGCTGATATGAGGAAGTTGGGGGAACATGAATACGCCCCCTGAAAGGTACTAGTCCGAGGTGAATGCAAGAGAAGAGGGAAAAAAGATGCCCGATCAACGTGTGGTTATGGTCAATCCTGCAGGGGGAGCTACCCATATTTGGACATGCAAACTGCTCCCTGGGAAATTGTGATTGGATATTTGGAAAATCCTGGAAACGCAGATTGCATTGGACCGCACACCGATGTTGGGCGAGAGTCCATAAAGGCGTTGTGTTAAAAGGGAATTACAGACAGAGAGAGTAATATATGAGGCAGAGACGAGCTTCTATTTCGCCAAGAGGAAGCGATCCTCATGTGATTTACTGGCACGAAGAACTCTTAATTCATGCCTTGTTCCAGAATATTAGATAAATTGAACAGTACCCTGATAAAATTTCAAACTGAAAGAATTGGAAGTCTTTATATAACGACAGGGAGAGAGGTGGGAGGAGAGGAGAGGTGAGACAAGTGCATTCTGTAATTTGCTGCCTGAAGAAGTCTCGGACTTAAAGTTTGAAACCTCGACCCCGACATGGAAACGAAGAACAAAGTACCACGAAATTAGACTAAGTGGAAATTGTTGTTAGCCTGCAAGTCTGTAGATTCTTATACGAAAAAGTGTTCCTGCATAAACCTCAGGTATATAAACCTTTTTGATTTACGCAACTTTTTTTTTTTTTTTTTATGACATCGGCTCGCTTGAGCGACACCAATTCATCGATAACTGTCGATGATTAAATCCTAGCCTGATTTGTGATCAAAACAATCAGAACGTGAGGCAGAGAGAGGCTTGGATCGAAGTGACCAACTTCATTGTTAGCCTTAGGATTCGATCCTGGACACACCGGTGATCAAGGACGGGACGGCGTTGTCATGTAGCACAGAAGTCGAAACGCCTTGTTACGTTTTACAAGAAATTCCGAAGATCGTTCTCTTCAGTACTGCCCAAGTACATACATCATGTTCTCCTTGAAGATTCACATCTAGTGGATGAATTCGACTCCATGAGTAAACAAAGCAAGGTTTAATATGTTTATTGTTTGTTTAATGACAATTCAACTACTTATGGATCATTTAATACTGAAATTTAATTTTATGGGAGCTTTGAAATAACAAAAACATGATATATGTTATTCTGCTTTCACAATTGAATACATGGTAGATAATACTCAGCTTTTTTGCATATACAATTCTGTGTGGACATAATTATTAGAGGCAATGATATGTGTGTTTTATGTTGTGGTGTTTTTGAATTTATATTTTAGAATATTGTTTGATTTCTTTAAGAAATTGTAGGATATTACATTGCTTAATGTCTTGAAAGAATTCTTTCATGCTGTTTATTTGTAAGTATTTTAAATGGATGTGACCGAAGTCGCTACAATTTCTTTATTATGTGTTTTATTGTGTATAGTTATTGGCATGCTATACAGATTGAAGGTGGATTTTCATTTATATATATATATATATATATATATATATATATATATATATATATATGTGTGTGTGTGTGTGTGTGTGTGTGTGTGTGTATTTTAACTACTACAATTCATATTAGTAATCATTGCACATTAACTATTACTAACCATAATGATAAAATAACAATAAATGACCAAATCTTATGATCACCCTCAAAAGGAATAATTCTTGTCTAATATATATCGTTTTTTCAATAAAGTATATTTCTATTGACCTTTTTCTTTTGGAACATTGGCAATTACGTCTTTCCATAAAGGCTTCCTTATTTTCTGTGACTTGACATGGATTCTATGATTTTTCTTTAAGCTCCGATATTCTTTATGCTATGACAATATATCAACATTTACAGTTTATACAGACAAAGTAAAATAACTAGGCATTGCGAATGAATTAAAATTATTATCGAACATGTAAGGACCGTGCTACTCATCATCACCGGCGGGCCTGAGACAGTCGAAATCCTTGTTAAAATGTGAGAAGAGTCGTCAGTTCAAAGATCTTTAAAAGCTATCAAGAAAATAGTGTTAGGCTTATCGTCATGTCACTTTGAAAATCTGGTTCTCGTACGATCAATGAAGTTAAGCAATGTCGAACATAGTCAGTACTTAGATGCATGACAGCTTTTGAATGCCAAGTGCTGTAATCTTGGGTGTAGGGGTTGTGTAATGGATAACGACTCGGAATTGGAAATAGGAGGGCCATTAAAAAAGTGTTCGATTTTTTTCATTTACGCACGAATGCCACTGAGAAATGTATGAACCACCCATAGCTATGGGTTAATTAGTAGGATTTGTAACAGTAAATCATTCTTATCACAGAAAGAAATTCTTACATTATAATAGCATTTTCTGTCCTTAAATAACATGTAAAATATTAATAAGCTGTAAAAAGACAATTAAGTCAGCCAATAAACAGTAGCATTTTAATATAAAAAATACTGTGGAAAGTGCTGAGAAATTAAACAGATTTGTTTTCAGTTGGCGTTCAGTAAGAACATTTGTCCGTGAAAGTTGCAGTTCAAGCAGACCATAGAATGATCTTGAAAGAAAGTGAAAGGCAAGATAATTTTTTTTTACAGAACTGAATAAATCTTAGAACTTGGAGAATACCCTTCTTCTTCTTAATATAATCAAGATTACGTCAGTCTGGAAGGGCTTTGCGACAATGTTTATGCATTGGATTCTAGATAAAGAATCTAAAACACACAGACAGCAGTTTGTTAACAGTAACCCAAATATTTATCAAATATTTATCATCTTGTGTATGACGATAAACTACATCCGGCAGCAAGGCCACTGACCGGGAAGTTTTGAGGAGCATGGAACCAACTCTTATTTACTGCTGCACCCTGACTCGCGGTAGTAGTACCTGTAATTTCCAAGCTATGGATAAATAATTAACTCTTAAATTTGGTCAAGACACCATGGAAGTATAAAAATAGATTTTCATAGTAAAAGTATCAGCAATACGTATATAATAAAAATAATACTGATATTGATTTGACACTCAACAAAAAAACCTTCTTTGATAAATAAGCCAATGAAATCTGACTTAAAATTTGGTTTCTAATCATACGAACTTATCCTAAAAAAAACTTGTGCGACTTAACAAAAACATTGAGATTGATATGCCGTAAAACATAATGCACCAAATAAACCAGACTCTCTTAAAACCCTCTTTCCAAAGATACGTCAATGAAATCTGATCTACTATTATTTCTTACAAAGAATATATATTCTCTTCATACGAAAATAGCTTACAAATCTTGTCGGCATAACGAATTGAGGTTGATATACCGTAAAACATAATAAACCAAATAAACCAGACTGTCTATAAACTCACTTTACACAAATACTTCAATGAAGTCTGAACTACAAACTGATTTCTTACAAAGAATATATATTCTATTCATATGAAACAATCCTAAAAATCTTGCCGGTATTAAATAACCCATTCAGGTTGATATGCCGTTAAACAAAATAAACCAAATAAACCAGACTCTCTACAAAAAATTAGAAAAATACGTCAATAAAACCTGATCTACAAGCTGATTTGTTATAATGAAAAACTATAATATTCATACAAGCTTATTCTAAAATCTTGTCGGCTTAATGCCATTGAATTTGATATACCGTAAAAAATAAGTCAAATAATCCAAACTTTCTACAAAACCTCTGTACAAAAATGCGTCAATGAAACCTAATGAACTACATGTTTTCTTAAAAGAATGCATATTCTATCCATACGAACAAATTCTAATAATCTTGTCGGCCTTAAATAACACATTGAAGCTGATAAACGAAGAAAACAATAAACCAAAACAAATACTGAAGCGAATACGGGATTAGTGTGAAGGCTTGTTGTCACTTGATACCCGTTAAAATTTCCCAACTGCTACTGTTGTCGAAACTCAAAAAGGCCAATAAAATCAAAAGAAACTCACTTTTCTTTACAGAAAGGCGAATGTGAAACAATAGGAAAAAAGAGGATATCCGAATGAGTCTTAACCGACAGCTTTGGGGCAGGTTATCGGGATGCAACGTGGAATACAATAGAAACGCGCCATGGTTTACGAAACAATACAAAAGCAATTACGTGAAATCGAAGCCGGACAGAAATTAAGAACTTGAAGGAATTCTTCAAAGTGGAAGCAGCAAATCCCAATGGAGTTCATGGTTTCTAGTTTTAGAGATTCCTATCCATACTTGAAAGACAAACCTAACAATTACTCAAATGACTAATAGAAAGAAGCATTCCTTATGGAATGATGAAAGAATGTCACTAATCAAAAGGACTTCCTAAAATGAATGATTACTGAGCTATCATTTGCCAGTCTCTGATATGGAAAATCCTTAAGGTCCAATTTTCGGAAGAATTATAGTGCTTCGTCGAAAGCTGTGGATATTTACAGATATTTAGGAAAAGTAGCTTGTGACTTATTATTTGCAGACAAAAATCCCGAAATGAATTGAGAAGTGGAAAATATAAATAGACGATGGCTAAATGATCATAATACTCAATGATTCTAAAAATATAACATTGTAATTTAACTATGCAATTTCTAAAAGTATTTATTTCTAAAGCTACATTTTTCATTACTTCGAACGTTATTTTAGGATACGTGTATTTGAAATAGACGGCCGTTTACATTTTAAACAGTGTACAATATATCTATTGGCATGCACGCTCGAGAAATCTTAAGGAAAATATGATCTCCGGCGGGGTTTGAAAATGCTACCCAATATGTAGGGGAAACTGCCGTCTGATCCGGTGTGTCTTACACTACTCGGCAACAGATAGCTGTTCGCTCACCGTGGTTCTAGTTTTCGCTTTTAAGGAAACCCATATCTGCTTGATTTTGTATCTGAAACGTGAACAAAGCAATTTCTAAAGAATTCACGTATTTAATTTTATTCCTAAATTGATTCTGACTTCAGATGTCATTGTTATTGGATACTCGTATTTTAAATAGATGCAATGATTATTTTTATTTTTAAACAGTGTGTAGTATATCTATGGGTCTGCGCTCTCGATGTAGGATTGAAATAGACTAAATTTACGATTGTTTACACGTTTCTCTTAATATAGCAGGTTCGTGGCACTTTATCATAAGAATAAGTATCTATTATAATGTTCGTATATGCTCGTCGATACTGACACAAAAGATTAGTAATGAAAAGATTTAATCACATAAAGTACATAGATCAATGCTGTGGTGTCTTCCCTCTAATGAGGTTATTGTAGACTCTTCCACTTACTATAAAGTTAGTAGGAAAGTAATGCCTCGGGGGAACAGGGACATAGGCTGAACGCTAGTCAACCGGCACCCCCCCCAAGTTGTTTAACACAATTCTGTGGTATTTATTGTTCAATAGACTATTTATCTGCGACCTCTTGTTTTTTTATTCCTTAACAAATTACATGGTCACAACCATCAATAACACAACAATAGCGAATGTCATAGTTCAGTGCGGCAATGCGTACGACTTAGCGCTACGCCTTGTGATCCACTATGCGAACCTGTTCCTATGAGCAGACATTCTACTCATATTGAATGGAAGAGTCGATGTTAAACAGTTAGGGTAGAGAAGGTCGGTGGTCTTTCTACGCAACAATAACAACGACAAACAGTTTTACCCAAGAAATGACGTCAGTGTGATTCATATGTAACGAACAGAAAGAAAATAAATTAATTTCACATTACTGAGAAATACGTCGACAAAAAGAAGATTAATGAAGTTTTAATTGCTAGAATTTTTTCAACACATATCAGCGTCTTCAAATCCTCAATGTATTTAGTATTGTTGAAGTTATCGCCATCATTTTTGTGGAAATTTACAAACTCTACGTTTTATTCAATTTCGCAAACCAATAGATGAAATTTAAATGAGCTGTTTGGAAAATACTTTGACAAAAACTCTACATCGCGGATAAATAATTACTTTAATTTAATTTTGTGACGTCGTCCCCCCTGGTCGCAGCGTCGACTGTGTCGTTCGATCCCGTTCGCGGCGCCAGCTGTTCGCTCCTCGCTGCTCCAAGTGTGACGTTCTAACCCTTTGGTTAGATGAATACCAGCCTCGTTGTTCCCAACCCGCTTTCAACGCCTGGTTACCAGGGTAACTGCACTGATCTCCGGTCTGTCTACCCACGCTGTGATTAGATCAGACGGGACAGACGGGATCAAACAGGGATTGGGCCGTATGCAAGCTGAGTCCAACGGGGGGTGATAAACACAAGAAAAATAAAACTCACAAGGTCAAAAATATTGAAGAAAAAGGTAACAACTTTTTATATCTGCTCGTTACACAAGATTATTCCTACCTCCCGACCCGTTCTGTGGACCGTGGCACCACGCTTCTACCATACAACTTTAAGGCTTCGAGTTGCCTGCTCTCTAGAAATTTGCATTTGGGGTGTGGTTTGGTTTCAACACTGGGCGCTGATCTCTACCTGTCGTTCACGGCTGATTTCTTTCGCCGTCCGTGGCTGCAACTCTTCTCTTCAGAGTCTGAATTACTGTTCACTCATCTCTGCCGTCAGTGCGCGAATTAACTTCTTCTCTTCGGCTTCGGTTGGACGAGCTTATTCACTTCGACTTGGGTTGGACGAATTTCTCACTTCGACTTGGGTTGGGCGAATGTCTCTTCTTAGGCCAAACGAATCGGCCTTTCTTGCCCGCAAAGGGGGGCGAATGAACCGGGCCCGCAGCCCGCGCTCAAACTCCCTCGCCGTCCGCGGCGCAGCTGCAACTAACTCTCTCTCTTCAGAGTCTGAATTTTTGTTCTCTCATCTCTGCCGTCAGTGCGCGTTCTTCGGCTTCGGTTGACGAGCTCATTCACTTCGGGATGGACGAATTTATTCACTTCGACTTGGTTTGATTCCAACTTCTCCACTTCGGCCAAACGGGCCTTCTTATTTCTTGCCCGATTAGGGATGAACCGGGCCCGCCGCCCGAGCTCAAACTCCCTCGCCGTCCGCGGCGCAACTTTCATTTCTGTCGGTTGGGGTCCCGCTTTTATTGAGGCAGTCAAAACTGGGGTGGGTCTGTCGGCGCCAGGGTTTTTTTGATAATCCTAAATACGTATTATTTCTGATTTGGGATTTTCCATTTTCGGTAACTTACTTTCACCCTACTTCCTTACTGTGCCTCTGGGGGCAGGCACCCTTCCCTGGTCCTTCGTATGTCAGGTGACCGCTCTCGACCAATGGGGTCCTGGTCGGGTGTCTATCCTCTTCCCTCATGTATCATGTGACCGCCTTCGGCCAATGAGACTCTGGTCGGTATCTTTCCTCCTTCCTTCGTGACGTCTTCAATCGGGCGTGGACAATCCATGGCTTTGTTCTGGGGAAGAAACACCTTGCTTAAAGAAACAAAATTTAAATTGTCCTTTTCGTACGTGACCGAAATGACGATCTCGGTTTCTTTTACACGCGGTATTTGTCAAACAGTTTATCGCTAATTGGATACGATCTAAGAAAGGGATTTCTTAGACCTGTCGGCGTTTCTCTGAACGCAATAAAAATATTTCATTTTCTTCCGGCTTGATAATAAAAATCTGTATTATCTCAAAAAAAAAGCATTTTCTAATCATCATCTTGTGTGGCTTTATTTTCAATTCTGGAATTGTCTGGGTTCTCGTATTAATGGATTGTCTGTATATCCTTAGATAAACTTCCCACCTGTTACCTATCATATTTTTTCCATTGTCTCTAAACTTTATTTCTTCAACCAAATTGATAACAAACTTCCATTTCCGTGGACACGGAAGTAGGTCAGGTTCTTGACCTGATATTTTTGACATCTGATATGTGCCAATCGAGCGTGTGTGTTTTTCGCTTATGACCTGGTTTCGTATTATTTATTTTTCTTTTTTCCTTCCTTTTCCTCTTCTTTTCTTTTTTTTTCTCCCAGATCGCCTGAACGCAATTAAAGAATTATTCTCAACCCCGAAATATTTTTCAGCTCTAAATAATTATCAAATGGTTAACAAACCGAAAAAACAAATCATATATTTATGAACATCTCTTTTCAGTTTTCTAATTATGCATGGTGCCACATACCTATCCTACATATGCTTATAATATGCAATTTTTTTTGACCTCTTTACGTCTAGGATCAGCGAATTATCTACATTTAGATATCCTCATGATAGGCACTTTCTTCTTCCTCTTAGTTTCATTCAACAAACCCATCCGTTTACTATGAGTGTCGCTTGATTTTTACCAGATAACAGAAACCCCATTATTTGCAGACTTGCATAAACAGCAGCAACAGCTAAAATGGATAGCAATGTTAATTGAAGAGGAAATAATGACATATCCCAAAGAAAAGAAAAGGAAAGAAACGGCCATTAAATAGAAAGAGCTATAATTTTTCCGTTACTGGGAATGAGAAACCTATTTTCCTGAGAAAATTGTTTTAAGAGAAATATTTTATAAGTTTCAACTAAATACTAACTGCTCGGTCAAGGAATGTCAAATGTTTTCCTTGAAAGGAAACGGCTAATATTACCATTACAATTTTATTTGAAAAAAAAAGGAAAATTATTTTGTTACAATGCAAACGCATATACATAAAAATGAAGGCATAATTAATTATTGATTATCGAATTTTATGTTTAGAGAAGGAAAATCGTATCTTAAAAAATAGCTTTTCTAATGAAGACGATTGTAATAGATTTTGAAATGTAAGGAAATAACTCTAAAATAATTAAGTTGCGTCTTTTGAACTGGTTCTATTGGCTTGAAATCACATTAATATTAAAGTATTTGCCCACATAAGATGGGCGCGGCATTAGAACATTAAATATAATTTTTATCTTAAGGTAAAGTTTATTTAATAATAATATCAAAAAAAAAAAAATATTTGATACCGACCAAATTAATTCCTGGTCGATTTTGGTCTTTTCCGGATCCATTTCTTTTGCTGTACGGTAAATCAAAATTTTAGGTATCACCAATAATTAGCTAAAAAGGGCATAACGTGATAAATTTTTTGATGTGGTTTTGTTGAGGTTTTTTTCCAATCCGATTCTTGTAGTTTGTATTCTTATTAAATTATTATGATTTTTTTGGGTCTCTGTTTTATGCACATTTTTTTACAAGGGTAGCAACTGGTATCAGAGACTTATTTTCAGAAATGGCATCGTGTTTTTTAATCTTTTTTTTTTCTAATACTCAGTGGAAATGAGGCAAACTAAGACTACCATGCATTCTATATATGGGAAAATCCCATTGTAATGTGTGAGCTGTATTTGTGACTTCATTTTATTGCTATTTTTTTTAAGGCTTTGCCCAGGACTAGGGATTCTTTTTTAATGAGTCTATCGGAACCGTTTCCAATCAATCCGATTACTCCAACTATAACTGGTATTATTGATATCCCCATTTGCTACAGTTTTGAGATTTCATTTAAGGTATTTTAATAGCTTTTTGAAGATCTTCGCAGATGCATTAAGAGTTTGCAGGAACTAGCATTTCAATGAGAAAGCACATTCTGTTTTATGGTCTTTGATCACAATGCCTTTAGATTAGATTTGATGATTCTATCTGTGTGTGTAATATATTTCCATAAAATTTTTTTAGGTCCTGGAAAATCTCTGTAATTGAGGGTCTGGGTGGTGGGTGCCAGTTTAATTTAAATTTCTTTTGAAAAGTTCATGTTTACCCTAAAAGTGCAGATATTGGTTCACAGGAAAAAATAAGGTGCTTATTCAGTAGGTGCCAAATTGTGCAACCTGATACGAAAGATGGTCTGTTATTTCTGGATATTTATCAAAAATCTGCATTTGGGTTCAACACAATTTTTTGTTTAAGAATGATATAATGGAATATGCATACACCTGTGTTGATGTTCATCTGGAATATGATTAGCTGGTGTCCGTCATAAATACAGACGGACATGAAAATAGAGTTTAATAATGACGACGCCCATTGACTACGCCATTGATAATCCTATTGGCGAGATACATATTACGTGCGGCTACGACGAGTACCAGTCGATTACTGCTACCGTGTTAGATTTCGTTACAGTAGCTAAAACCACTTATTTTTATATATTTTCAAATATATCCCTTTCGGAGCATATCAAAGAAAGAAAACACTGTTAGAAATAAAGAAAAGAGCACTGAACTGTTATGCAATACGCCAGTGAATGTTTTACAATTTCTTCATACAGGGACGAACAAAATATTGAAGCAACAGATTTTGTGGTTTACAGAAGGATGCTGAGAATATTGGAACTGAACATGTGAACAACGACGATGTTTTCGAGAAAATGGAAACAAAAGGGACACTTAAACTTAACACTGGGATAGGCGGAGATGCGTGAACTGTATTTAATGAGCTTAGTCCAACAGAAATTCATATGCAACAATACATCAAACTTCTAAGCGAAGAAAAACAGTTTACCTTGAAATAACAACATTTAAAAAATCTATAAGTGTGTTCGAAGAATAACAACATTTAAAAAATCTATAAGTGTGTTAATTAAATATATATATATATATATATATATATATATATATATATATATATATATATATGTGTGGTGTGTGTGTGCAGATATTGGAAAATAAGAAAGAACACGTTAGGTAAATAATCCGAGTTCTTTAGCATCAGACCTTTTTTAAAAAAAAAAAAAAAAAAAAAAAAAAAATAAAATTCATACAGAAGTAGAACTTAAATTAATAATTTTTTAAAAAAAATATGAGTGGGGAATGAATAAGATTTCTTATGTCCACTAGAAAACAGAGAGACCGAAACCCTAAATATAATTATTAAAATTAATTAAATTTAAAGTAGAAAAGTTTTTCGCTTGAAGATGAAACAGGGTTTGATATTTTAGATCCAGATGTTCAAGAGATTTTCCGATGTAAATTCATTACTGAATAGGCGAACCTATATATTAAAACTCGATAACAGAAAGGAGGTTTATACATTGGATTAATACCTTTCCCAATGCAATTTTAATATAACTTAAAAAATATAACGAACCTGACTGAGAATTCGAAAAAAAGGGGGATTTTTTTTCATTGCAAGTCTTTCATCCATTGCATCACCGACACAACCAATATTACGGCACTTCGATCTGATTGAAGATTAATAAAGAGCTTTTATCAAAATTAACAAAATATACTGTTGAAGACTTTCAACAGCAGCAACAATAAAAATGGGTGAAACGTGTAATTAGAAGAGAAATTAATAATGTAATCACGCTTAATTTTTCACAAAAATCAAGAATAAAATGTTTGGTAAATTTTCCCATCAATATTAGAAAGATCTACAGGATTAAAAAATAAATAGTTAAAGATGGCTAAAGTTTTATTTATTTTAAAATATGTTTCTAATAAAACAATATAAATTAGTTTTATTTTGTAACTTTATGCAGAATTTATTACTCTTTTGAATGATGTAAAATTTCATATTTTCACAACTTGAAAAAATTTTAATCGGGATTAATTTGAATTATCCAAATTGTATCGACAAAATAAGTTTAAATATAACATGGGTATTATGCAAATTATTTACCAAATGGGTGTTCCATTCTTGGACATTAATACATTATATAGTATAATAACTGAGTATTGTTATACAATTAATTTGGTATGGGAACGAATGGTCGTATCTTAGTCCAGTGACTAGATCAAAAATAGTGTTAACTCATCAACAAAACGTTTTTTATGAACAAGACACAGCAATTAATAATTGCAGCAAAACTGATTATGTTCAAGTTTGGGTTTTTACCAGGATACTGGACAATTTAAGGATAGGCAAATATAGGGAACCTCTAGAAAACAACAGTGCAACTGGATAGACGAATACATAGAGGTTAGCATCGGCAATGTTGAATGCTGAAGGAGAAGACATTTGATAGCCAATTATCTGGTTAAAACTGTCGTTGGTTGTCAATGCAAACTGAGGAAACAGTCTAAGAGAATTTGGATTATTCAGACGTATTGCAAAAAAAAAAGGCCAATTATTTAAAAAAGATAAATCGACTGAAGCGGTTTTAGCGGTGAAAAGTCGCATTCAATAAACCGACGTCTGTTGCAGAGTTCTTTAGTGACGAGTGGGTTTTGCATCTTTGGATCAGATGGAAAAGGTTTGTTAGATGCCACCAAATTCGAAGATTCCCATCCTAAGCTATATAAAAAAACGGACAAGATTGATAGCGGGTAATGGTGAGGGATTCGTTTAGTAGCTTCAGTATTGGTCCAATTATTAAAGTTGATTGAAAACTCAATAGTATAGGCTATATTCATCTTGTTAAGGAACATGTTCTGCCATATTTGACTGACCAAATGCCACCTGGTGCTAATTATCAAGATAATAGCCGCATTCACAAAGCCAAAAAAAAAAAAAAAATTTTTGATCACCATAATATGGATGTCATTTAGTGGCCTCCACAGAGTCCGAATCTTAATCCGATTGAAAATTTATGGAATTATATTTCTAAATGAGTTCACAAAAAAACCATCAAATTTAGCCCAATTATATGATTATATTAAGCAAATATGGCAGAACAATCCAACTGATTTTTGGGCGCACTTATCAAGCATGATGCCTACGTGATGTGAAGCTATTTGTAATTATTAAAAAAAAAATTACTATATATATATATATATATATATATATATATATATATATATATATATATATATATATCATTATCTGTCTAGATTTCTGAGATGTATTTTTTTATGTATAATATTTACATTTTTTGGACTATTCTCCTCATCTTTGTCGCCATATTTGTCTCATTCTTCAACCATCTAAAGAAGGCCGGAGCATACAACTGCCGAAACCCTGTGATAAACATGGCGACAAAGATGAGGACAGTAGTCCAAATAATGTAAATAGTAAATATATATATATTGCTCATTTTTGCTATAACATTATACTTTAAGTCTAATAATACCTTTTTTTAAACTTATTTTGTAGGGGAATCTGGATAATTTAAATTAATACAGCATTAAAATTTTTGATGTTGAAGAAAATTATACAATTTTTCTATCATTAAAATAGAAATAAATTCTGTAAAAAAGCACACACACAAAAGCTAATTTATATTGTTTTATTAGAAACCTATTCTTAATTGAAATTACCTCTCGCCTGTGGAACTCCATTCCCTTCTCCTGTTTCCCTGTGAGGTATAATCTCCAGCTATTCAAGTGTAATGTCAATCGACATCTCCAGTTGCCTTGATCTATCCACTACCCTCATCCTTTCTTCTTCGAACTCCCTATCTTTCTTGCTATTTCCTAGTGGCTTCCCGCCTTGCTTGGGGTGAATTTTTAAAAAAAAATAAAAAAAAAATAAATAAATTTTAACCATCGGTCTTAAACTTCTTTTTCCCCAGTGTGTGTATGTGTAGTCATGAAGTCGCAACAAGACACTTCTAATTCTTCCGTACATGCACTTATATCGATTAAATTTTACCTGTTTTAGCTATCATTCGTCCGCTGTCATAAAGAAACGTACCTGAAATATTCTGTTGACACAGAAAGTTTTATTTTTGTTATCTGATCTTCCTTTTACCAGAAAAAGGAGAGATATCTGGATCGAAATACTCATTTCTCACATTCCAACATTCACAATGTTCAAAATCATTTACTCGATTTTGTTGGGGAAGACATATCTTAAGCACTTTTTTTTTTCTCTTGAAGGCGCATCGTTCGAATCTTCTCACTATTTTCAATGGAAAATACGATCCCTTTGTTATTTCCACCATTTCAGATCTTTGCAGATTTAAAACACCACATCACTTCCACAGAATAATATACACTCATTTCATCTGTGTCCAAATATCACATGAGATTTCAACTCCTCTTTTTCGCACGAACTGCAACTTTGTGGAAGTTAACAGAACAAGATAGTATCAATCTCTTCTACACAAATGTCAGTCCTTATCTATTCTCCTTCTCGTAATATTCACTTCTTACCAGCTCTCGTTTCTGGCATAAGATAGTTCATTATTAATATTTTAAGTGTACCTCTCCATATTGAATATCTCTCAAGCCATGAAACGCATGAACGTTATGTGGAGATATGGCTGTATTGTCATGAACTTGCAACAATACAAACACCCAATTCTTCCGTGAATGCTTGAGTTGGTGATTTCATTCTAGATTTTCTATTTTTCTAGCAGTAATCGATAAATGTATTATCGAAAAATACCGTAAAAAGTCCGTCATTTTATAACACATTGAATGCTAAATAATTCGTATTGATCACACGGAACCAGTTTCGTTATCAAACCTCCGCTGTGATTAAAAAAAGATCCTGAAAAATTCTGTTGATATAAAAAGATTTTTTGTTATCTGACCCGTTTTTTAGTTTGAAAAGAAAGATGAAATTTGTTCACTCTGGTGTTAAAAGAAAAATTGAACAAGTTTCACACATTTGATCGTCGCTTTTAAACAGCTTTATAACTTTATATAATATATAAATACACTCTCTTCGATGTTCATATATAAATACACTCTATTCTTCTGAAAAAAGCAATATAAACAAAAAATCTCTCTCTCTCTCTATTTTATGTATGTATGTATGTATTATATTATTATTATTATTATTATTATTTTCTTTGATTTCTGGCGTTTTACATTTCTTTCCGGGTCCCGCCCAGGGACCTAAGGTTAGAAATGGCATCATGACATTTTCCACTGACAAAAAAAAAAATTACATAGATAAAGCCCTTCGTAAAGTGTGGGCTGTACTTGTCAGAACAATTTTTTGTATCTTTTTGAGGCATGGACTTCCAGGAATCCCTTCACTTAATCTACTGCAATCTTTTCCAACCAGTCCTAGGGCTCCAACTACAACAGGGATTGTTGATGTTCCCATATGCCACATTTTTGAGATTTCTATTTCAAGGTCCTTGTATTTTGACAGCTTTTTGAATATCTTCAAAGATACATTGCAGTCAGCAGGGACTGCCATATCAATAAGGAGGCACCGTTTTGTTTGTGGTCTTTAATAACAATATCTGGGCGGTTGGCTTTGATTGTTATGTCAGTGTGTATTGTGTAGTCCCGTAGAATTGTAACAGGTCCTATCTCCGTAACCGGGTCTGGTTGGTGTTCATACCAGTTTCTTTCAGTTTTCTTCACGTAGAAGTTGCAGATTTTCCAGTGCAGATATTGGCCCACTATGTCATGCCGGGTTTTATATTCCGTGGGTGCCAATATCGTGCAACCTGATACAAGATGATCAATCGTTTCTGGATATTTATCACAGAATCTGCATTTTGGGCTGACACAATATTTTAGTATATGTGTTTCATAATTCCTAGTTAGCAAGCATTGGTCCTGCGCAGCAAGGATAAAACCTTCAGTTTCCGCTTTCAACCCTGCACTACGTAGCCACTGATGGGTACGGGTTTTTGTCTACGTCAGCTTGTTTGGTACGGGCAGAGTATTATTGAAGCGGTTTATCTTGCCATTTTTCTGTATCTGGTCGGTTGCATTCGTCTTTGCTGTCTTTTTTAGGTATTTTGCAGTTTCAGCCGGTGTATTGTGCTGTTTGCATCTCTACGCCCATTTGAAATTATTTTTTGAATTTGTTATTATTTTTTATTATTTTTAAGAATTTTATTACTTTCAAAAATTTTGAAACATACCATCATCCAGTCTTCTGTAGTTTTCAAATATCTTTGGAGGCCAATTTTTTGTAGTTTTGTAGGACAGTTCTTTTATATGAACTAATCCTCTGCCTCCTTCGGATAATACATATAGACGATTAAAAACATCAGCTTTGGGATGATGCATGCGATAGCAATGAGAAGCTTTCTCGTTTTATATCCATTCGCTTAATTTCATTTATGGTCCATTTAAGGACATTAAAATTGTATTGCAGGGACTGAAGGGACAGCCAATGTGTTTATGGTTAATATCCTGTTTTTTGAGTTTAGCTCAGTATTTAGTACCAGACGTATACGCCTGTAGTACGTCTTTATCTTTATTTTCCTATATTTGGGGTATGTATGCCATATCCTTTGCTAATTTTTTAATAATGATTCCAGTTTATATCTTTTTACAAAATCTAAATCTATTTAGTTAATTTTCTGTAATTTACCTATGAATGTTATTATTTTGCATTTTATTAATAATCATATACCTAATTAAACGGAATTATATTATTTTTTTGATATATTACCAACCATTTATATTTTTCTTTTTTTGAAAATTTGTCATATATATATTTATATATATATATATATATTTATATATTTATATAGAAAAAAAAATTAAAAAATATAATTTAAAAATTATCAATTTATAAAATAAAAAACAAAGATCAATTTTTTTTTGAAAATTTACAACAGATTGCGGCGGATATTATATTTTATTTAAATATGGGTAATTTTAATTTTTAATTTTTTTTTTTTTTTTCCATCTTTTATTAAATTTATTTAATATATCTAAATATATATAATATAAATATCAATTTTAAATATATTTTCTAATTAAAGGATTTAAAAATTTTCAAAATTGGATTTTGTCATGAATTTTATTCCTACATTCAATGCCATTTATTTTCATTATATATATATCTTATATATATATATATATATATAATATATCTTAATGTTAATAATATATATATGGAATGTATGAAGACAATTGGAAAAAGGACTGTTATTCTGATATACGAGTCAAGGGATTTTTCTTTATATCTTTGCTGTGATAAAAAATGTAAAAAAAATTTCCTTCTGTTATTCTATTGTAGATTCATTTTTTTCCCAATACAAAATTTTACTATTTCCCCATGATTTTTTAGAAATCAACAGACCCTTCATAAAAACTATTGATAAAAATTAAAATGGTGAAATGAAACGAGATAAAGATTTCAGGATCATTTGAATTGCAGATGGGAATAATTCTTTTTCATTCTATCAAATTTAAATAAAAAACATAGGTTTATGAAATATTGTTTGTAATTTAATAAATTGTTATTTTAAAATACATTGACTTTATTTTTTATGAAAAATTTCACCACAATTTATTTTTTTTTTTTTAAATTATATTTTTTTTATTTCTTATTATATTCTTTTTTTTATATATATATATATATATATATATATATAATAAATTTAAATTGAGCTTTGAAAAAGTGTTTTTAAATTATGGTTTTGCTTCGAATTTTACTGAATACAGTTTTGACTTATTTTTTGTCTTTATTGTTGAATATTATTTTAAAATACAAAAAATTTAAAAATCATTCAAGCATTTAGACAATCCCTCTTGGGTTCAAACAAAAATAAAAATGATAAGTAAGAAGAAAAAATTTGTCATCATTGAAAAATTTAAAAATTTTAATAAATTAATTGAAAATGTCGGTTTTAATTTAGGTTTTTTTATTAAAGTTTTTAAACTTTAAATAAAAAAAAATAAATGCAGAAACTTAAGGCTTTTGGTGTTTTATTTATTTATTAAGAATTTTCAAAGGCCAACCAGCTAATAGTTTATGAAACCCAGTACGTTAAATAAAACTCACCCTTTTTTTCATGTTTCTAATTTTAGTTTAATGACAAATAAATATCAATGGTTTCATTTCTTCTTTCTTTTGATTCAACAATGTTTTAGTTCATATATCAAAATTGAATAACGAAGATATATTTAACAAATAGTATAAGTTCATTTATAGCGAAATTTTTCTCTGAAATTTTTTATTTTTTTAATTCGAAATTCTTTGAAATAATTTAATAAATAAAAAAATAAAGATAATAGTTTAAAATTTAAGCTTTATCATTAAAATATAAAATATATTTAAAAATAAATTTTAATTTAAAAAATTTATTTTTATTTAAATATTCATATTAATTATTTAATTTATTTATTTTATATTTAATTAATTTTTAAAGATTATTTTTTAATGAAATTTTGTTATTTATTTTTTTTATATTACAATTTTAAAAAAAATATTAACCTTGAAACAGAAAAATGCACTTCAAACGATTAAATTGGAATAATTTGGAAACAAAATAAAAATATTCAAATATAGTAAAATTCGGAATCAGAACAAATTTTAATCATTTTATTAATTAGTTTCCTGTTTTTGGAAATTGTTTAGAATTGTCGAAGATAAGAAACCATTAAACACCAAAAATAACTTTTTTGGGTAATATACTGAATCTTTTAATTTTGAAGATCCTTTTGTACGAACATACATGTTAGATTAAATAAATGTATCTCATTGTCAAATAGGACAAATGTTGATTTAAGTCATTTTGCCTGAATTATGAATTTAACCAAAAGATTTTAAGAATATTTTTTTAACGATTTTTTTTTTTTGATGGTTTTTTATTTAATATTTATATTTTATAATAACTGAGGAAAAAATTGAATCTTTTTTTATATTTACAAGGATTAATAATGCGATGGCAATAAATATATAGTATATATAATTCTATACCACACAATTATTTAGTGTATTTGGGAAATATATAAATAACAAACGCACAATGTGAAAAAACAAATTTGGGAAAATTATTTTTCAATTTTAATATATCAAAATCCTTATCACACATTTAACTATAAATTTAAAAAGGAATTTAAAAGGATAATTTATTGGAAAAGATTCCTAGAAATCCAAAAAAAACCTTTTTTGGAATCCAATTTTTTTTAAATATTTAAAAAATTTCAATGGTAATAAAAACATCCAAAAATATAATTGATAAATATTTCTCTTAAACTGAGATGTTTTTCTTATTTTGGTAAAGTATCGTTAAAATTTTTTTAAAATAGAAACGCATATATCTATTTTATATATAATAAAATATATATATATAAATATATATAAATCATTATATATATTTATATTTAAATACAATGCATTCATTTTGATTCCTGAAATTTTGTTTTTTGTCGAACTTTACAAGAAGAGATTATTTTAAAATAAATTTTAAATAGAATATCAATAAAAAATTAAGAATTGTCTTTACATCATTATAAAAATTGGAAATATACAATTTTAGGGCAAACATTAATATTTCATTAAATATCTATATACCTATTTATTTTATTCATTTACACAAAAATTCAGCATAAATTATTTATTGCACAAATATCACGTTCCAATATATGGACAGTCAAATTCTAACGATATGTATTTATTTCATTCCTTAAAAATTAAAAAATACATATTATATACATTTAAAATTGTTGTTTCCAATTTCATTAAAAATATGGGAAATTTTATATTTTTTTCAAAATTTTCTATATTTTAGTTTTATATATAAATACAGGTATATATATATACATATATACATGGTTGATTTACAAACGAAAAAATTAGGATAATAAAAGTAAATATAAATATTATTTATATATTTAAATATATATTTGTTTCATTTTTAAAGCTGGTTATTTATTTCTTTTTTTGATGACTTTTATTTACAAAATTAAAGAAAATTGGCAGTTTGTCGTTATTAAACATTTTTTTCATGTTGGGTTAAATTTCATTTATATATATTTTTATATACATTTGAATATTAAAAAAATTTTCATATTTCTTTTTGAATTTTTAGTTGTAGACACAATGAGTTAGGATCATTATTACGTTTATAACTTAAATATACAATATTTATATATTTATATTTTTGATAATTAAAATTCTTATATATATATATATATATTTATATATATATATATATATATATATATATATATATATATATATATATATTCATTAATGCATGTTTAATTAAATAATATTGACAAGTTTTGTCTATTTATTTTAAGTAAGTTCCTTTCATATTGTCTGATAAACTTAATATCGATTATTGTTCCGCGTCTCGTATTTTCGAGTTTGTCGTCGAAATTTTCTATGCAACAAAACAGACTATCATTATGGTTTAACGTATATTACATTTATATATTGATTCATGTCATCTTTAATAATGACAATATATATATGTAAAAAAAAGATTTGATTTAAACATTATCAATATGGTGATTTTTTCTTTCGTATTTCAATGTTAATGTTATTAAGCTTATCAGACAATATGAAAGGAATTTACTTAAAATAAATACACAAACCTA
>CAHIKZ030002345.1:260000-291385 GCA_903632075.3 Acanthosepion pharaonis
AAGCGCGTCCTTCCGAAAGTCAGGTGTCAGATCGCTAGATTGGAGAATTTTCTTTTTTTGGCGGGGGGAGCATTAAACCACCTCTATTTGCTGTCATTCCCAGGTACATCATGACCCCGGTGGTAACTCCTCTTAGAGAGCCAAGTATAGGCAAATAGTGTAACCCAAAACAAACAAAAAAAACAAAAAAAAAAAACATCATGAAACTTTAGAAATACATTTGTATATTAAAAATACCAGCAATAGCATTTTTATGAAAAAAAAAATGAGAATAATGCATCTATAAAATAAATGCGAATGACAGTGTGTCAGTGTGTCACACTTTTTCAACTTTACTCCTAGAGGCCATAGCCCAACATATCATACCATTTTGGAATCAGGCCGAGTCCGTGAGCAAATTTAAAAACATCCGGGCCAGATCCAGACCCGCAATCCTGAATTTTTTAATTCCTATATTTTCATGACTGAGACTGCTTTCGGTGATTTTTTTTTACTTGAATTTTGCGACAAAACTTTTTGTACTATAACAATTTTTTATAACTTGGAAATAAATTTGGGAATAATCGAAATTAATTGCGAAATCCAGCGAAAATCTCCGATGAAATAAAAATAATTGTTGTACAAAATGTTAGGACTTACGTACATCAAATTGTCTTTAAATTAAGTGACGACAGAAGAATTATCTTTTAAAAGCTAAGCTTAAATATTAATGCAATACTTAAGTGCAGCGATCAAATTGGAGTTGTTCTCTAGTTTATTGTTGCCTATCGAACCTACACATCCCTACCTATTGTAATGAGGGCCCAGTCAAGAGCCCTCCACAGGACGGCTCTTGATAGGACGGATTTTAAGCTAGTGTTTATAATAAAATGACCAAGAATATATATTTTAAAGTATAATAACCAGCAATATATTTCAGAGCTGTATTTCCAACAATATACTTTATAGCAAAATGACCAACAATACATTTAATCTGTAGATGAAGGCATACAAGTGCATTCAAAATATAATTACTTGAAACCATAAATTTGCGTTCAAAATATTTATATTTCGGCATTACATAACCCATATAGGTGCTGATGTGCCTCTAAAAATATCAACCACTCAATAGACGCGTCCTTGAAAGTCTATTCCTTTTCTACTAATCTTTCGATGACAATTCTTCATTTTAGTTCCGCCAATTCACAGCTTTGCAGCTAGGAAACGTGCTGTTACTTTCACAGAGTAGAATGCACCAATTTCATCTGTGCCAAAAGTAAAAATTAAATACCTCTCCCCTTTTCTGCAAGAATTGCAAATTTATAGATGCTTGCGAGAACAGGACAATCTCAACCTCTTCTATCCGAAGGTCAATCGTTATCAACCCTCCTTATCCGTTTAATATTCACTTCCTACAATCCCTTCTTTCAATTATAATTCGTTCATTATTAATATTTCAAATCTAACTTTATATATTGAGTAACTTACTAGTTTTGTAGTGCCTGAATTTTAATATAAAAATATACGCATGAAGGTTATGTGTGGATATATTTGCTGGATCATGAATACGCAACAAGAGCCAATCAATTCTTTCGTGCAAGCTTGGGATGATGATCTGATTCTATAAGTTTTATTTTTTCCAGGAGTAATCGATAAATGTATTATCGAAAAATACCGTAAGGAATCCATCTTTTTTTTTATATATTGAATGCTGAATAATTCGTATCGATCACACGGTACCAGTTTCGCTATTAATCCTGTGATCACAAACGACCCTGAAAATCTCTGTTGATACAGAACGTTTTCTATTTGTCATCTGATCCACTTGTTGCTTTGAAAAGGAAAAGGAAATGCGTTCGCTATGTTATTTAACCAAAATCTGCATTTTCCCGAAGAGATGTTCAACTACAAAATCTTCGCACATGTTTGTCTCTATTTGAGAGACAATTGAAACTATATTTATAAAATGCTATATTTTAAATGTTGAGCACTATTCCCCTGCAAATATCTTCATCTGTTTCTGCCATTTTGTTAGTCATCGGTTTTATAAGGAATTTTTAAAAGCATAATATTTCAAAGAAAATAAGTTAAAACAAATAAATAATGTTGATAGTCGTTGTCGGCTTTATAACGTACGCAAGAATTTAATTTCTTCTTCGCTAATCCCTTCACTTATGATGATGGCGTTGTTAACTAAGCAGGACAATGACTCCTTTGAAGAGCCGATGGCATAGATTGCTTGGCAATGTTGGGGGAAGATGAGGTTTATTTTCTCCAGCCCTTCTCTCTTGTTTTAATTCTTCCTCTTCTCTTCTGGTATCTTCGGAGTTTTTGGTTCCGACGTTGATGGAATACTGTCAGTTGCTACGGTCTTGCGCTTGTGGTTGAATCTTTTTAGGCTCAAGTTCAGTAGATTTCAGTGTTGTTTTGATCCTTGTATCTTCAAAATGGGAAATCCGGTGGTTATTTCCCTGAAGTGAGCTCAATGAATAAGACTTAAACCTGGACACTTTAATTCTTGCTATATTTCCTGACCATCGAAGGCGGAGTTTAATGATCAACGATTCCATGCTTTGACAGTTGGCCCTACCCACGTCTTTGATGTTGGTCACGTGGTGTATTTCCATTTGATTTTACGATTGAACAAAGCGTTTAATGGTGAAAGTCTTCTACTTTTTGGATGTCACGCCCACATAGATTTTAGGTTTTGCAGCCAGAGATGAAATGACAACATTAATTAACATAATTTTTGTAAAGTTCGGATATTTGTTGTTGAGGACGGGTTTGATTAACTTTCCTACTCTGCACGTGTGCAGCTGTAAATCTATGTTCTCTATCATTTTCTGTGGTGCACATATTTGCTAAAAAGCTGCCTAAATAAGGAAATTTTTCCTTGTTCGAGAGGTCTATCAGAGATTGTAACGGAAAAATCTGGTAAGATGGTATTTGAAACTGCCTGTGCATGTACCTTGGTTTTCTTGATGTTTACTGCGAGGCCAATGCCATGGTTAGCCATATGAAATTTGTTCTCAGACTGTTGGTGTTCTTCTGTTGAATGATACAGCAGTTTTTTTTTTAATCGACATATTGAATTCTGAGATGTGCGACGTGTGTGTTAGGCGTTTAGATCGAATATAACTGGGGTTGAAAAGTCCGCCATCATATCGATATCTGATGTTCACTCAAGGATTGCCTGGAGGAAGTTTGTGAAACATTGCAGCAAGATTCAAGGAGAATAGCATAGATCGCATAACGCAGCCTTGTTTTGGTCCGCCCGAGATTGCAAATTCTTCTGCAAGCATAGCATTAATACTGATATATTTGTAGCAATGGTATGAAATCGAATGTAGCATTATGATTTAGAAATAGGAAAATAGTTGCGAATAATAAATTATCTATAAACGTATGAAGTCGTTCAATAATCTTCCACAATACATTCCCTTACCCCACAAACGAAACGTCGCAAGTCTCTCCACCCCTGCTCTATCGCTATTCCCATGGAAAGTATTCAAATGAACTACATTCCTTAGTTGAATAATTTCTAACCTTCATTGCTAAGAACCGCCATGCCAGGCACATTGTAGTAAACTATCATCATTCATTTCGTATTTCTTTGGTGATATGTAAATTCCATCAGAGCAGTTCATGAACGGCTATACTATGGAACCAACATCCAAAAAGATGCTTCTCAGATCTCTACAATTTTAACGGATTCAAGACTAGAGTTAAATGCTACTTCACCCATATATCCTCATAAACAGTTTTTCTTACCTCTTATTCTGCAATTCTCTACCTCGATTGGCTCATGGGCCTTGTACAGGGAGAACATCATTGTAAAAATTAAAACAGCAGTATTTCCAAAATTCCGAGTTATTCGGTTTGATCACTGCTTTTTCAGCTGTGTACACATTAGCGTTCCAATAATTCTTCGAAATAAAGCATCGTCGTTTCCAAAAATAATAATATAAACAAATAACTACATTTTTATATTTGTATTTTGTACAATAATTTCCCTGCTCGGGTGTATCAATTTACTGAGCGTAGCTTTGATGTGCCACTAGTATGCGACAATGGACCATCGAAATCACAACTAGGCATGTTTAATAACCATTACACCACATTGAAATGCACATATTAGCTTAGATTTGGCACGAGGTCGAAAGTAGGAAGTCCCCAGTGAGGATCGAATTCACTAATCTCTGTCTCGGGTTCACAAATGGACAGGGCTATTAAATTAAGAGTAATGAAAAAAAATAACAAAATATCCTGGCGCTTTTCGATTTACAAACACACACTTTTGATTGTTCTGGGCGGTTTATTAAGTATAAAAACAATTCAGGCAAGAAATGTTCAAAATGATTCAAATGTTTGCCCTTAAGAAAGAGATGTGTACTCAAACAAATTTATCCACTTCGATTTGAGAGGCTTCGTCTAGAGTAAGTTCTTTCCATAGTGTCAGACGATCAATCAGCAAGTGTACAAAAACATACTGTACAGTTTGCTTCGATCAGTTTGAGAGAAGCGACGAAATTGTGCCAGGACAAATTGTGGCTGATTCACCACAACAATGCACCTGCTCATAACGCCCTGAGCATCCGGCAGTTCCTGGCAGAGAACAACATCGCCCTACTGAAACAACCTCCCTATTTACCTGATCTTGCTCCAGGTGACTTTCTTTCTTTCCCCAAGCACAAGCGAATCGTCAAGAGATCATTTTGAAGGCGTGGGTGCCATAAGACCATAACCAGGGAGCTGAGGACCATCCAAGAAGAATCCATAGAAGGGTCACAGAGGAAGACAGAAAATTCCATTAGACATGAAGGGTATTACTTGGAAGGGGAAAACATATATTTTATTGTTTGAGATTAAAATACATTTTTTGTGACACCAGTCTTCTTACTTTTCTTTTTTCAAACAGACATCGTACATTAATATGAGGAAATGCCAGAATAAAAATGAATTAATTCGTTAAGAAAATACTTTGTTCATATTTCGGATTCTAAAATAAAGTGAGCAGCTATGGACTTCGAAAGGTTATGTACTTTTTGATATAGGTAACTGAAACTTACATCCATACGTTGAGATTTCCTAATTGAGCTGTTCAAACGCATATTTGCCTTAACGATGGTTTCCTCTACATGGTCTCGGTAGATGAGCAAAGTACTGTTTTAAATAAAATGATCTGGAGAACTTTTTGAAACATGGCATAGTGCAGAGTTGCTTAGTTGAAATAAATGAATAATAACCGCTGCAATCTGCATTAGAATAAAAGAATTAGGTAAAAAGCATTTAAATTTTAAAAACATCTAGGAGAAAATAAATGAATTATTAGATAGAAATAACATTTTCCGTAGAAGGCGACAGAAAAATTTGATTAATTTCCTATTTCAAATTTCCGCTAAGCCTGTATTAGATTTATAGTCATGTAAGTTATTAATAATATAGTACATGTCTAGAATATTTTGCAATCTTTTAGCCTAATCTTCAATTCCTTCGCGACCTGTGTTATTTCACACTCGACCGTTAGATGGTGTTCAATTGTAGAAGATTTCCTTCAAAAACCTTATGACCTTTTTAAGATTTTATTTGAAATATTCCTAAGCATTAACTTCAGTCGGTTTGGACCCTCCAAAATTATCAACTATGTATATATATATATATATATATATATATATATATATATATATATATATATATATAAGGCTCAAACAATAATACTCCATGGTTATAATGTATTACATTGGAATCGTAATCATGATCCAATTCATCAGACATTCAAATTCAAAAGAAATCTGAAAATATAACTCCGGCTATAAAAAGCAAAAATATATATAATATATATATATATATATATATATATATATATATATATATATATATATATATATATATATATATATATATATAATTAAGTAATGAAATACTTTTAATTAAACCTTACGGAAACTTGAGTTGTCTGGTAACCTTATGGAACAATAACGTTGTCTGTTTTGTTTTTAAATTAATATATCTATCTATCTATCTATCTCTCTCTCTCTCTCTCTCTCTATATATATATATATATATATATATATATATATATATATATATATATATCAAATTAACTTCCTGGATTAGAATTCTTCCAGAATTATCCACCCTCTGTACTTTTCTGGAAACCTTATGTAACCTTATCGTTGTCTGTTTCATACATATATATATATATATATATATATATATATATATATATATATATATATATATATATATATATATATATTTCTTTTATTTGTATTCTTATTTGCTCTTAGACCTGTCGTATGTCACTTTGATTATTATTGCCTTCGTTAAGTTACTTCTTTAGTTCTGTTTCTTATTACAGACAACTGTAACAGAACAAGGAGACTGATGTAAATTAAAAATGAATGCTACGTGTTAGTTGAAAAGCATCTCAGCGTCTTTGTGTTTGGTGAATTAATTCCGATTCCTTTCTGACAGACAAAACGTCGACAACCTCTCACTACTCTACCTCTATGGAAAATGCTCAGATAATCTACATTCCTTCAAGGCTAAGACCCGCCACACCAAGCACATTGTAACAAACAACCGCCATTTCCTTCCTATTTCAATATTCCACTCGACCAGGTTCTTCCATCGAAGGGATGACTTGTGGAATCGATTTTTTTAAGAATTAACCTGTTCAAGTTTAGAGTCAACCGTTTTCTTCTCAGTAAACCCTCGTAAGCATGGCCTTTTACTTTGTAACCTTCTATCTTGAGTGTCTCTTAGGTCTTGTGCAGGGTGAATATCATTTATGAAAAATAATGTTGCAGCACAATTGCAAATCGGTTTATTGCCCGTTACATCGATTCGGAAGTGAAAATATTATTAAACCTTTTGCTTTTATACTTTTCAAGGAATTAAATGTATTCAGCACATAGGAAAAAATCTCTTTATCTCGACAAGGTTTTCTTCATTAGATTTGGTGTTACTTTTAATTATTTCAGCAAAAAGAAGGTAATAAAGCCACTAAAGCTCAAGGAGTTACTGAGAGAGAAAGAAAGTGAGATAACATTATTGAGGAGAAAGGTAACAAGAAGAAATCACCGAGATGGAAGTTCGACGTAGCATTTAGGCTTTGTACCCATAAAAATGTTAGCCACACGTATTTAAGGGATATGGACAGATTTAAAGTCATATAAGAATAACCAGTATTCATTCAATTATAGAGTTCTGTTGTCTTGGCTGTCAGCCAGTCTATGAAATTAATTCAAAACCGTCCTGTGCATCGTAAGTAGTGCATTCTTGTATCGAAGCTTGAACGTGCCAGTCACTGCAATAGAATCTTCACTATTCATCCCAGTCTTTAGATTCTCTAACGCATATATATATATATATATATATATATATATATATATATATATATATATATATATATAATATAGATCGTGGATCTGAACCTGTTTACTTGCTATTCACCAAAATACATACACACAGACACATACACGCGCTCACTGCCAGTTCCTCTTTGTATAGAATCATCACTACTCTTGATAATGGATAATTAATGCAACGAATTGATAAAGACATTAAAAGAGTTTTGTCAAATACATTGTGGATTTTGAGAAGATCTGACGACAAGAATTGTGCCTCTAGAATATCAATACAGCATATTGATCAATTGTTGGTTGATTTCAAACAATGATGCTAGTTTGAAAGGTTTATCTATGAGTTTTGTTATTAATTGACACCTTACATATTTTATTTCTCTTAATTCTTTTCAGTTATTTTTCCCGCATCAAATTTGATATCAGTTACTGCTGACATATTGTTGATATTCATTTGGCATGTGCACGAATTAAGAGAATACACATTGACTGCATCATTAATTTCGCATCCATCTTTCCATTTGGCATTATCGATCAGTTCTAACAGCGTGAGTTTTACATGGTCCCAGCTTTTTCCGGAATTGAATATACAACTTGTATTCAAGGCTTAATATAGAAATGATATTAACAGTATCAACCTTTGTTTTTTACACAGTTTTTTTTTCTAGAGGACGTAGTCGATTCCTTTTAATTATTACCTGCAAATTGCCAGGAATTCTTCTGAAAGATAGTGGAATGATTTCACATCGTCTTCTCCCATGTTTTGATTTGACTTCTTAATTTCAAAACAAACTCGGGAATCCACATGCATACATACAAGATTTAGATCTTTAGTATTATATAGGTAGCAAAAGTGTAAAATCAGTGTGTTTGAATGATTCAACATTTTTCAAATATATTTTTTTTTTTACACCTATTTCCTTTGAGCCCTGACCACCGCTTTACCGGTGATAGAGAAAAATGACGTAATGCCAAGTTACCGGTTGAGCAGTGGTAGAGAAAAAGGACTTAATGCCCAGTCACCAGTTTAACGGTAGGTAAACTCGTGTAACAATTTTTTTTTTATGTACGAAACATTAAATAGCAATTATTTGCAAATTTTAACTCAGGAGCTCAGGCAGAAGGATTAAAATTGTTCAGTAACGAACAGGTCAAAAGGTTAAACAAACCAACTCAAAATATAGAAAAGTTTTCTTGTCTGTGGAGAAAGATAGATGAAAGAAAAATAAATTCTAAAATATCGTATTTAATTAAAACATATAATACTACCAGCAAATATTTATTTTACTAAACTTTTAGGTTACTGAGAAGCCCCCACCCTCGACTATCGAACGGACCCATGATTTTATTTATTTTTCTTTTCTCTACAAATTCACGTACATGTACTGTCAACCATATTGTCAGCCCCTTTCTATAAAGAATCATTTTGTTGCTTCAGTTGCTTCAGATTTCATCTTCGTCTGTGCGCTGTCTATACAGCACACACTAACATCTCAGGGGACTGACCCTACGTAATATTTCAGAACTCTTTTCTTTGTATCTAATAACATTTCCTTGTTTCTTAAAACTTTGCTTAACGTTTCGAAATCGTCTTTAGCTATCCCAGTGCGCAACAACATTTTTTGTTAATCGTATAGTTTACATATTGTAGTCCTCGGATCGGCCACCTTATCTTGCATTGTCTTCATTAAGCAGGATTCAGGGATGTAAATTATTTATAAATAATTACTCATGAATCAGAATGATTTTGAAGGTGCTTATATTGAATCAACTGATAACTCTGGTCGTAAGATGGTTTGTTTACTGTGTCGCTCAGACAGTTTTATCATCGGAATCCATCTTGCACATTTATAAATCACCTATTCATCTGTGCATTGAATATTGTTTCAATATCACGTCCGGTGCCCCAAATATATATCTCGAGATTCGACAAAATCTAATGAAGGATCTGTAATGTTATCGATCCTAACCTGGCATCTCGATCATCCCACGGCCGTGGCTTTCTTCTATCTTTTCTATAAATATATCCATCGCAGTTATTCTAAAGAGAGCTCTACTCCTTGGTACCTCGAGTGCGTGAATTTAAGTCTACTAATACTCGGTGTACAAGATCATATCTTTTTAATGTTGAATTAGATAGATGTAACAACTTCTAATCTCATACACCCTTCTGCAAATTAAATGAAACAACTGCTTTCCTTTCTTTCACATGCGGTCAGTTGTATACCCACTGGACTGACAGGGTGTAATCGATTTCTATTTTTCGTCAAATTAATTCATTTGAAGTGGTCTGCAGTAATATGAATCTATTTTCGGGTTGTATGATGAAACTTCTTTGGCGTTGAAAAATTTTGCTTCATCCGTGATTGCATCAGATTTTCATCATGTCCCGACACTATTGTCTAGACTGTCGATTAGTTGTCCTCCGGCCATTGTCTGCGACGGACGTTACTCGAGGGAAGAGTACGGAAATTTTTAACGCTGCACGAACACACTGTCAACCCTTCCCAGTGAGCAACTCAAAGTAGTATCGACTGGCTTGGAAACTCTCCTGATTTAAATCCAATCGAGAATCTGTGGTCAGTCTGCAAGAAAAGCCACCGTGGAATGGATATAAACAAGTAGTAACCTATGTACTGGGTTATGTTTCATTGGAAAAATCCGAAGAGGAACTAAATAATAAAGGAATTATTCATTTTGTTTTAATTAATTTGCACAAGTGTGTACTTTGGTTTCTCTCACTTCTCACCTTTGGAACTCTCTCCCGATGTCTTGCTTCCCTGACAAATATTTAAATGCAACAGTAGTCGCCATATACCTTCCTAAATGTTATTGCTTTATTGGCCTTTCTACTCGCAGTTGTGTTATTATCTTTTCTACACATTCACGCTCATCTCCGTATCATAGGTTGTTTGAGATGAGATGATTAAAAACAAGGTAAAGAGAATTACGTAACAATATACCAACAGCTTGGTGAACATTTAGACTAACATGTGCCTAATTCACTCATTTTATGGTCGGGGTACGCTATTTTCAGTGCTATTTCGTTTTTCTTAGTCTTTGTAATAATATACTAAATGATACCCAGAGCAAATTATTACAATCACGTTCGCTTTAAATAGTCTCCCGAATGCTAAATATATATATATATATATATATATATATATATATATATATATATATGTTCGACTCTCCTGTCGAATTCGATGTATGAGGGTTAAGCAGATAGGAAACCGAGAGCCCGACAACGACTCATGAGATTTGATTATAGTGGTGAAGATTTCGTGAAGGACCATCCACACTTTTTAAGGGCTGAATACAAAGACATGGTGCACTACGTGCTACAAGGTCCCCAAACGACCCCCCGCAGGCTTTCAATTCAGAGTTTTCCTTCTTTAGACAAGTTGCCATCCAAGGCTATAGAAACCAGTCTGTCCTGCTATTTACCCAATGCTAGAGGGAGAAGAGGATTCACAATTTCCCAAGGGTACTAGCACTTAATGAATGTAATTGGTTGACTAGAATACACACACACACAAACACACATTTTTTCATATATATATATATATATATATATATATATATATATATATATATATATATATATATATATACCGGATTTAACTGCAAAATTTTTACAATTTTTTAACAGCAACATCGTCCAATTGTTAGATTAAGCTTTGAACCATTGAAAATGCACACAGATATCTTATTAGAATTCTCTGAGGTTTTCTAACACTATTGGAGTCTACTGTGAACAATAAGAATGAATTTAGTGGAAACGATGATCCCTATTACTGTTGTGACCTCCTGATTTAGTTTTCCTACTGTTCCCCTTTATTCCTTCATGGAATTATGAATGTTGCCAACATTAATGAAAACCTTAATTTTATTTTTCCACTCACCATTGCTCAGTTGGATAGACATAGTTGATCTAAGAAAAGACGATTTTTGACCCTATTTTATTTCTAGTTGAATAACTCAAATTTTTTTTCAGTGATTCTTACGAAAGATGGTATCTAGATGCCCAAACGTAATAAATTTGAAAACCAGGAAAAAGGAAACTCAATTAGTTTAGTGTTTTATTTTTTAGATATTAAACATTTTGTGTCATGGACAGTTATCCCATGGTATTACACGATTTGGATAATTTTGCTGTTACATACATACATACATACATACATATATATATATATATATATATATATATATATATATATATATATATATACACTGCGTGCCAAATTATTATCGAGATAACTGTTTTTCTAACATTTCAAAAACCGTCCAATCAATTCACACAAAATTTTCACTCAATGTTGGCAATACTGACCTGAGTAATCACTGGAATTTTCGTACTGATACGCGGAATGTAAACAAACTGGCGCCATATTTATTATCAGCACGGTGATTTGACCGTGCCAAATTATTAGAAAAGTTTAGTAAAATTCCCACAATTTGGAAAACAAAACTTTTTTAATGTTGTACGTGAATGTCTATGATCAAAAGAATCTAATAAATAAGATAATCAAACAAATAATAACAGATACAAACAAAGGCACAGTTTTAAACAAATTAATATGGAATGTGCTTACCCTGTTTTGAAATTACTTGAAGTCGACGATCCATAGAATTTGTTAATTGTAGGATGTCATCTGCTGTAACGCCGCGAGATATGTCAAGAATTGCTTTCCACAACTCAGCGTTGCTCCTGAATTGTCGTCCGTTGGCGTACAGTCTTCGCTTCATGATGCTCCAAAGTTTTTCGATTGGGTTCAAATCCGGAGAATTTGCAGGCTACTTCATTTTTCGAGGTCCATCGAAGCCTAACTCTTTCAAATATTCAGTAATCTTGTGAGCAGCATGTGAGGGAGCATTATCTTGCATAAAAACAATGGCCCTTTCTGAAGTGCATTTGCATTTTCATCCACGGTTCAAGATGCTCCTTCATAAACGCTTATGTATGCATCAGCAGTCATTTTGACGCCATCTGGTACTCTCCAGGGGCCCACTAATGTTTTTCCAATAATACCACCCCAGATCATTATGCTTCCACTGCCTTATTGGCGTCTCAAACGCTGATGGCGATTCTGTCCGTTCATTACCCTTTTTGCACCATCTACCTGGCCCATCAAATGTTGCTCCAGTTTCGTCACTGAACAAAACTTTAGAGAAGTCAATCTTCATATTGTCCACGGCGCATTTCAATCAATTTTGAATGTGATTTCTCGTCAACGGAGGCTCGATACAGGTTTGACTGTTGTTGCTATTTCCCTCAGATACCGACACTGAGTACTTTTAAACACAGTAGGATACCCAATGCGATTGAAAAGCTCTTGACTGGTAAGTCTAGGGTTTTCCGTGGCCTCCCGTTTAAGTCGTGAAATGAGACGACGTGAAATAACCCTCGGCTTGCCTTTATCTGCCCTTTTGCGTACTTGTGTCGGGTCGGCGGTGAAATTTTCACTGTTTGATGACACCTCCCTATCATTTTAGAAATGTCTAGGGTAGATTAAACTTTTGAGAATTCTGAGGTGATAGATTTCTTTTCAGCATCAGTTAAACTGTTTTTACGGCCCATGTTTTCACGAAATTCTTACACTTTTCTAGTAATTTGGCACGCTCAAATCACCGTGCTGATAACAAATATGGCGCCAGTTTGATGATGACGTCTTATACTCTTTATTTCCTTCCAATAAATGTTCGAAATGTTGCCATAAATAATGGTCTTACTTCAGTTTACTTAATTTATAAAACAGAATTCAATTATTTATTCCAAAGCTGAACCGTCTGTTCCCCTTGTACCATTTACCAAATAACGGTTGGAATAGACTATTCTTATTTCTACTTCATCGGCAATCAAATACAAAATGATCAAATACTAAAATAAAGAAACCTATTTGAATCTTTTCGAAAGATTTCATTGCAGATGCTCAATGGAACGCAGACGTCACAAATGGAACGGTGTTAATATGACAGATCCTGGCCAATGACGAAAAATGTTCGCGATTTTAATCGGAGTCCGGAAATATATGGGCTTGGAAATGAGGTTTAGGTTTTGGCGGTTTTAAATTATTTCCAATCGAATCTGTAATTGAAGTTGTCCGAAAATTGTGAAAAGTGTATTAACTCGTGGCAGTTTATTGTTCTAGAAGTTGTTGATTCGTAAGCAAGTGGAAGATTTTCTGTCAGACGTGAATGGAGAAGGGAAAAAAGAATTGCATACAAATGAGAATATATGTCGTGTGAATAAGAAAGAGGAAAGAGAAAATATAAATTGACTTGTAATCAGAAAAGACATAAGTAAAAGGAGTTTGGTTTTAAAAATCGAGAATGGAGGAGAATGAAAAACAAATACATTGGCAAAAATAGTGATATGATGTTCTTCAAAGGAACTGTCTATGAGAGAATAAGGATATGGATACATGAGAGAGAAAGTTGAGATGCAAGTGTTAATGTTGAAAAGTTGAATAAAACTACATTTGAATAGAGAAAAATAAATTTGTAAAAGGAATCGTAGTAGGAGAGATGGACGAATTATCAAACTTGTAAAAACTTTGATTAAACTCTTTGGATTTTCCGATATATCATAATATTAAATGAATAAATTGCTAATTCCATATCTATACAATACCCGAATAAGTTCTCCCATTGTATCATTAAATATTTGAGTTTACACTCCTTAAAATATGTCAAAAATAACCATGTATGAATACAGGTCATTATTAAAGACGTGAGAGGGTACAAAATTAAAAGAATCGAGATTGACAAAATATTACAATAACAATCATGAGTATAAATTCAGATCATTATTAGAAGTAAGAGGGTACAGATGAAAATGGTAAAGATTGATAAGTTCCTCATTTTGCTGCAAAGATGTTAAAAGGCTGAAAATCGAATGGTGCTGAAAATGAAATAATAAAAATGAAATGTAAATTCAAGATTTTATAATGGATTATAAGGCAATTGCATTTTACTTATTTGTAACCATCATTTATACGACACTGCTTTTTGTTCTTTTTTTTTGTTTGTTTGTTTAACGGCATATCAACTACTTATGGGTCATCTAATGCCGAAATTTAATTGTGTTGGGAAAATTAGTAATTTGTTTACCAAATGTATATTGATATAATTTTTTTCTTCTGAAATTTATTGTAGGCAATTTTTCTTCTACAAAAAGGTATTGCTGCAAATTTTTCTTTAAGAATGTATTACTGTTCATATTTTTTTTTACAAAAATTTATTGCTGATAATTTTGCTTCTTCAAGAATATAATACTCTACATATATATATATATATATATATATATATATATATATATATATATATATATATATATATTGAAATAAATGTGTTGCTGGAAACTCTCTCTCTCCATTTATATATATATATATATATATATATATATATATATATATATATATATATATATAATATATTATTTGGTAAAATGTGTTGCTGGCAATTTTGTTTTTCAAGAATATAATCCTATATATATATATATATATATATATATATAAACATGGTTAGAACTGTGTAGAAAAACTGAACCATATTTTAACTCAATTAATTTATAATGTATATATATATATATGTGTGTGTGTGTGTGTGTGTGTGTGTGTATGTATGTATGTTTGCGAATATATATTGCTGTTAATTCCTTTACTATGAGAATGCATTGCTGGCACTTTCACTAAAAAAAATGTATTTTTCTACTTTTATAGCGATTTGAACGCAGTCTGTGTGTTAACCATTTGCTCATAGATGGCGCCCTAACATGTGCAACCAAGCCGGCTGTGGGTGGACCTGGGATAAACATCAATTAAGAAATGTTTACACACTCCTCAAAACACATCTGATCAGAGCCCTTGCTGCCGGATTTAGTTCATCGTCAAACCTAAACAGAGGGTACTGGTAAATTAATTACGAGCGTAATCACTGTAAAAGTAGTGAAATTATTTATGTATATATAGATTATGCAAATACCACATATATAATAAACATTATAATGATAAAATAAAAATAATAATGCTTTTTAAATATGTACGTAAAATTATATAATTCTAAGTATGTCAAGGCAAACAAAATTTCTGCCAATTAATGCTGAATGTCGAGCTATGTAGAGCAATAATTATTTCATCAAGTAGCAATAAAATTGTTTTGCCATATGAAAACTTCAAAGATAAAAATAGCCAATCTTGGCTAATTTTGGGCTATTGGAAATAAATATAATATTGAAAATTGTTGATCGGCTACAGATTTACAAGATACACTACTAGAGTTTTATAAATATTCATTCAAGGTTCTTCTCCTTGGCACTTTAATTATTACTCTCCTAATAAACGAATTATACGTAATTATTATCATAATAAACAAATTATTATTTTCCTTAACTCAAGACTTGTTAGGCATTTAACTGGCCTGTGAAAAATTCCTTGCGAATGTCTGAACAAAGACGATAACTCCTGTTGTATGTGGGGCGAAATGACTTTTATATCTCAAAAGCAAAATATAACACCTGTTGTGAGAAAATCTTAACAACTATATTTTAGATGCAAATTTTTTTGGGGGGAGCAGGCAGGAATTGAGCAACACACATATGCAATAATGACTGTGCAAGAATTTCTCAGTGAAGGTCTAACCAGGAAATTTAAAAATGTGTGCCTTTTGCCGTGCCCATGATCTAGAGAGTAGCAACCGATCATGACACTTATTATATACATCTTCATGGTACACCTAATTGGTAAGGGAATATCAAAGAACCTTACAGTGCAATATTCAAATATCCCAAAAGCTTTGATCCTTGTCCCCCATAATGAAGACATACCAGTCTCAGGAGGACCGAGATTGTATGAAATTGAGTCAGGTGATAGAGACATTAGACCTCTGAGATTCAACCATCAACTTCATATGATCAAGATTATTGTCCAATACACACGTCCAAACCACATCCTATAAATCAGTTTAGAAGCTTCTAAGAGTTAATCAGACGATGTAAGTCTTTTCTATTTTCATTGATCATGACCAGGATCCCGTCTCATTCTCCCTTATTTGTGATTTGTTATACTGTAATGATATCAGTGGTCTTTTGTAATCACTTAACATCAGTTACAATCCAGAACAATGGAGCGTGTTCATTGATTCCTAGAAGGTTAGGGTCAACGTTATCTTGTTACACAATGTTTTACCTTTAATCTCATTTGGTTATGCAGTCCACATGAAAGAAATCTATGACAATATGAAACATCTACTGAATTGTATTACCTTTGCGGAGACTTGAAGGTGGTTTCTCACTTGCTAGGACTAAAAGGTATATATATATATATATACTAAGTTTTTGTTTTTTGTTTTTATGTGAATGAGACAATTGAAACAGAAGTTCTTATTTACATCAAAACAAACTTAGTCATTACGACAGTCAATGGAACCTGGGAGAAAAAAATGTTCGGTATCCACGAGTTGAGTCAAATGTTGTTTCTAACTCTTCTCATCAAGCTTGGTTTTATGAAAAAAATCATGAAAGCTATGACATAACAAAGGCATCGGTCCATATTTCTGACACATGGCACAGTGGATAATGGCGTTGGCTAGATCTAGTAACAGGACCCAAAGAGTGTGAGTTCAATACCCGGTTAAGGCAGTGAAAAACTTTCAGAGGGAAATTAACTGATAACTGACATCCATTAAACATAGCACATGGAACTAGAACACTCTAGTGAGCGAAATAAAGGGTTAAGTTAGACATTCCAACCACCTGAAGAAGGCCGGAGCGCACAACGGCTTAAACGTTGTGATAAAAATGGCGACAATGAGGAGGACAATAGTCCGAATAATGTAAATAAAGAACAAATGCAGCATTCAAGTATGTGCTTAATAAATGTTGTAAAGAATATTTGTACCCAGATTCGTAATCTTCTTTTTGGTGATAAGTTTAGCCAAATACAAGGACGAAAAAATAAAACAATCTTTGTGGAAAAAATAAAACAATCTCAGTGGCAAACATCATTCTGCGTAATGAAAGAGCAGAAAATTACAGAACAATGGTTGATGACCTCCTGAAGGCAACTAAACAAATTGTCTGTAACATGTTGCACATTCAATTGTTAGACTCGAATTTTGATTTATTCCAAACCTTTGCATTGTGTGTCCCGCTCTCGGTGAACGGTTTCATTAAGGCATTGCATGAATTGAGAAATGTTACCAGGGAACGTGGAATCCATAAATTCTGTCTGACTCTTTTGGACTATAGCAAGAGATATTCTTTCTACAGCTTGCAAAATACAAACTAAGAAACAACGTGCAGTTGTTGAGTAACAGTGTATAAATATACGTTTGAAAGTTTGCCGGTTATCTATATCTATAATCCTCAAAATCTGTATGTATGTATGTATGTATGTATGTATGTATGTATGTGTTTGTGTGTTATCGGATGTTGTTGATGCGTCTCCACATTTTTCATCCTATTTCATCATTGCCTGTTTTGTGTGCAAATTCGCTGCAAAAAGTTACTACCTTGAAGGTGAACAATCGAAAACACTGTTTTTTTTTTTACACTTTGCACAAAAATCAAAAGCAAAATTTAATGTCTGTAAAAAAAACAGCGTATATTCAATCTAGAGAGTTGAAGTCTAACACGAAAGATTATTAGAATTAAAAAAAAACATTATACATAGAAATTACAGTATTTTATTATTGTGACGGTTCATGGAAGAGGTTCCTACTTTCAAGATTAAGAACGCAAAAACGGTCTTTTTCAACTCACCTTCAAATTATTAACACCTTATTTGGTGATATGCCTCGGTTGCATCCAATTGTTGTTACTAATATTGATTTTCGGGTGGGTTGACTTTAAACTTAAACTGCTCCAAATGAACGGCAAAAATTCCCATTAATGAAACAGCCGCTCGATGACGAGTTATATTGCTAGTTCTATTCAATAAACACATATATTTACCATTACCTTGAATTATTTGTGTATAGTTCTGGTAGTTCATTTAGAACAGAATAGAATATCAAAGCAGATTTTACAACGCAATGTTGTTTTTTGTTGTAGACGGCAATTATCCTTATGGCTAAACTGACAAAATATCGCCTAACCTAAAGCCAATTCTGTAATTGTAAGTTAATTTTCGGATTAAGTATGGCGAAATACATAAGAATTGGCACATTTCCTTTCTGAAGACGTTAACTTGCAGAAATCTACAGCGAAGTGTAATTATTGCATCAGAAATAATGAAAAATTCAGGATCAGAGGTCGACAGAGATCGACAGATTCCTGTAACTTCTCTTTCGTTCTTTCTTTCTTTCTCTCTTTCTTTTTTTAACTTTTACCACTGAAGTCAAAAAGCGTATTTGATAAATCTTTTCTGTGTTGCCTCACAATGTAAAGGGAATAGTCTGTATGTTTAACTATTGGAATGGCGTGAAATAAGTAACTAACTAAATAATCAACAAGGAGAATCATTTACATTATTCGGACTATTGTCCTCATCTTTGTCTCCATATTTATTACAACGTTTCAGGTGGTTCCATTCACCTGAAGAAGGCCGGAGCGTACAACAGACGAAACGTTGTAATAAACATGGTAACAAAGATGAGAACAATAGTCCGAATAATGTAATTAGTGTACATAATAACTTATCTCAGAAATATAAACAGATACTGAAAGGCCGAAACGTTGTAATAAAGATGGCAACAAAGATGAGGACAATAGTCCGAATAATGTAAATAGTGTACATAATACCTCATCTCGGAAATCTAGACAGATACTGAAAGGCCGAAATGTAATAAATATGGCGGCAAAGATGAGAGCAATAGTCCGAATAATGTAAAAAGTGTACATAATACCTCATCTCAGAAATATAGACAGATACTGAAAGGCCGAAACCTTGTAATAAATATGGCGACAAAGATGAGGACAATAGCCCGTAAATAATGTACAGAATACCTCATCTCAGAAATATAGACAGATAATGAAAGTCCGAAACGCTGTAATATATATGGCGACAAAGATGAGGACAATAGTCCGAATAATGTAAATAGTGTTTATAATACCTCATCTCAAAAATATAGACAGATACTGAAAGGCAGTAACGTTGTAATAAATATGGCGCCTAAAATGAGGACAATAGTCCGAATAATGTATATAGTGTACATAATACCTTATCTCAGAAATATAGACAGATACTGAAAAGCAGTAACGTAATAAATATAACGACAAAGATGTGGACAATAGTCCGAATAATGTAAATAGTGTACATAATACCTCATCTCAGAAATATAGACAGATACTAAAAGGCCGAAACGTTGTAATAAATATGGCGATAAAGATGAGGACAATAGTCCGAATAATGTAAATAGTGTACATAATACCTCATCTCAAAAATATAGACAGATACTGAAAGGCAGTAACGTTGTAATAAATATGGCGCCAAAAATGAGGACAATAGTCCGAATAATGTATATAGTGTACATAATACCTTATCTCAGAAATATAGACAGATACTGAAAAGCAGTAACGTAATAAATATAACGACAAAGATGTGGACAATAGTCCGAATAATGTAAATAGTGTACATAATACCTCATCTCAGAAATATAGACAGATACTAAAAGGCCGAAACGTTGTAATAAATATGGCGATAAAGATGAGGACAATAGTCCGAATAATGTAAATAGTGTACATAATACCTCATCTCAGAAATATAGACAGATAACGAAACAGAATCATGATATGAAGATATAATAGGGAATAGAGAACGGATGATATTGCATATCGCTTGAAGTGGGAGGATAGCAAAATACAAAGAAAGAATAACAATTAAACGCAAATGAAGAAATGCAAAATAATTGTTTGTCTTTTTTAATGTTAAATGGTCAGTATTTAAGTCTAAACAAAAAATACCCATTTTCTCATCGAAAACAGGAATGAATGCGCAACACAATTTTCCAGCTTTATGTCACATATTGAACTGTTTCAGAGGAAACTTAAATTCAGAAGATTTCCAGAACTGTTGAAAAAGGACAAAGAGAGATATAATATTTCCTTTTTAGTTTTACAGAGTTGCTTTCACTTTTCTTATTTGCGTCGCATTTTTTGATATTCACGTTTGGTCGTTAAATTCTCTAGAAGGAAATCGGAATTAATAAGTGGCGTTTTTAATGTGTAGACTAGAAAGAATAGAAAACTTTGTCATACAGGTCAGCACTTTGATGAACTGAAGGAAGTGGGAAGACTAGCAGTTCAGTTATGACAGTAAAAAAAATGTCAATAGTCCATCTGCCTTCCTCTCTCATATTCTTTTGTTTACCGTGTTTTGAGTAGAGAGACAACCGAAGCCACTGCTTTGAAAGTATGAGTAACTGGCCGACATGTTGACATCCGTTCTTTCATTCTCACTCTCGAATCATCCGAGAAACAATGACTAGTATGCTCTGCAAGGAAAATAAAGTGATTAAACAGAAATGTGTAAAGAAGTATCAGCCACTACTCGAGTCAGTGAAACGTGGAGGTCCGTGCTGGTGAAATATCAATTTAGTAATAGAATCTAGAGGTGACACAAAATGAAACAAACTGGTAAGCCTAAAATTAGCTTCACACATCCTGAAAGTTTGTTTTACAGAAATTAAATCTTAGTCATGTTGAAAAGAAAGCATTTTTGTGTAGTCCGACTCTTCGGCTATTTTTGATAACTTTTCTCTCGTGTTTAGACGATTTAGGCTATTTGTTTAAAGTTTTACACTAAGTATGTAAACCAAGGCATCTTGTCCTGGTTTAAAATTTAATAAGCGAGTCAGGCAGACTATTATAAATCAGTAATGATTTCAGTCATTCATTTTCAGACGGAGTATTAGGTGTTAGCCGCGCGATAAACCGTTAGTGCATATCGAACACTGGTGTGGTGTCCTCCTTCTAAAGAGTCTATGTTGGAATCTTACGCCTACTATAAGATTAGTACGAGAGAAGACCTTAGGGAAACAGTCGAATAGATTGAATGCTTGTTCAACCGACACACAATCGCTAGTCGTGTAATACTGTTTTGTTTACTGTTTAATATATGATATATCTGTAACACTTGTTTTGTTATTTCTTTAACCATTTACTTGGTCAAAACAAACACGAGGCTGTACCGAGAGGCAGAGTCTCGTCTAGGGAGGTAGAAAAACTCAACCCCGAGTATGCGTAGTCTAAGGAGATTTACCCCACCTAAAAACTCGCCTTGTGCCGCATTTCTGTCTTGTGGGGAGGTTTCATAAATATCGAGTAATGATTTCAATCTATATTAGATGTCACACAAATCTGACGTTGCACCAGACTTACAGGAACTTCGTCAAAACGTTATATTTGTATTAGTAGTCCTAGTATTCTATTCCGAGATTAAATATTAATTTCGGACCGACGTATTCATTTTCACATTGGATGTTATCACCTTTATTAGAAGAAACCACCTCCTTCTGATGAACTAAAGAATGTCAAATCAGAACGAAATTAAACAAAATGGCGTCGAAAAATCGAAGGGACGATGTAATACAATAGTGATAGAATTAAAAGTCAACGTGAAGATGTCGTGAACGATTGAAAGAATCGATATGGAAAGAGAAAATAATGAAGAAAACCACTCCAGCAAATAAAAGGTCAAAAAAGTTTAACGGTCAATGAGCGAAAAGAGAATAAATCAAAAAAGAAAAAAAAATCGACGAAGAAAAAGACGTCAGCTCTAGCATGGCATGAGAGTAAAGATAATGGACAAAAAAGCGTATGAAGTGAGAAAATATGTGTAGAATAGGAGTAAAAAAAAAACAAAGAGTCGAGGAAGAAATTATATTGTAAGGGAAAGGAAATGAAATATAAAAGAAAGAAATATGTAACAGAATTCAAAGAAATCACTGAGCTGTATACATATAGAAGAGAAAAAATGACAAAATATCAAAGTAATTTTAAAGAAGATGAGAAGGAAATGAAAAACAGGAAAATGAAGTCATATAAAATAAAAAGACTATATTCAAAAGAAGAAAAAGTCTTAAAGATAGTCGAACTGATTAGTCAAAAGAGGAAACAAATTCAGTAATGGCCGTTAGCACATCAGCGTTAGAGCTGCAGAAACGGAAGACATATTGTTTATCCGAATGGAGATCGAAGGAAGTAAGATATTTAACCAATTTTCCTTTGATTAGAGCCTAAAATACTTTGCCAAAAAGAAGTAATAACTCATACCTGATAACTGATCGACAAAAAAAAAAAAGAATTAAAATATAAAATGGCAACGAGAAAAAAAATATTGACTCAAATTTAAATGATGGAAAAAGTTATTTTATGTAGAATATGCGATCTTTACTCTCCTCATCTTTCTAACCGTTATACTTCATTGTTACTTCATCACTATCCATGCTGCCCTCTCTTCTGACAACCATTTACACAACGTTAGGTAGGTCATTGTTTTACTGTATCGCTTTTGCCTTCATTATGTCCAATGAGTGTCGATTTATCAAAGCGTTCTTTCCTCAATGAGATGTTCAGTCGCCTCATTCTGATTATAAGTATACTTTAAATGCTCGATTTAGCGCCAAATCTCGAATAAGCACCCACTTTCTCCAACGAAAAAAAGGGTCTCTTTCAAATAAGCACCCTTGATCGCCTAAACGAATATATTTGAGAAAGAAGAGGGGACGCTTATTTAAATATGGGAGTTTAAATTTAATTTAATTTAATTTAATGAAAATATGTTTTTATTTATTTATTTTTTAAATAGGCGCCCTAGGTACTAAACCGGATATTTATAGAAAGCATCCTTTTGTTTCGATTTTTCCTAAAACTATCTTGTTGATCCGTACACATCAATTTTTTGTACAGCCTCATTTCTCTTGCCCCAAATTTCCTCTGTGAGTAAACAGTCTAGCATTCAATGCTATGTAGGAAAATTGATATTGTATTGCTGTGTAGTGTTATTATATTTTTCTAATTAAATTTTATTTCCGTTCTTTTGCTATTCCAAGAGGCATTCAGATTTCGATGTTATATTTCCAATGTTTTCTAAAAACACTTGCAAGCTTAAAGAATGGAAGGAAGAATGAGAAAAGAAAGAAAAAAGAATAAAAGAAAAGAAATTGTAATAAGAAAGAGAAAACGTGAGAAAGAAAGAAGGAATGAGTAGTAGTAAGGAAAGAAAGAATGAATGAATGACAGGCAGAAAAGAAAAAAGTCAAAAAAGAAGAAAGAAATTACAGGAAAGCGCCAAATGAAAGAAGGAAAGAAAGAAAGAAAGAAAAGAAATTGTAATAAGAAAGAGAAAACGTGAAGAAGAAAGAAGGAATGAGTAACAGTAAAGAAAGAAAGAAAGAAAGAAAGAAAAGAAATTGTAATGAGAAAGAGAAAACGTGAGGAAGAAAGAAGGAACGAGTCGCAGTAAAGAAAGGAAGAAAGAAAGAAAGAATATCAGGAAACAATGGAAATGAAAGAACAAAGGAAAGATCAAAAGAAAGAAAAAGCAACAGGAAAGATTTGAAAAATAAAACGAAAGAAAAAAGAAAGATAGAAAGAAAGAAAGAATTACAGAAAAGGTATAGAAAGAGTAGAAAGAAAGAGAAAAATCAAAAATGAAAGAAAGTAAAAAAAATTAGTAGAAACGCCTAAAATGAAAATAAAAATAAAATAATACAAAAACAATAACAGGAAAGAGAAAAATATATGAAAGAAAGAAAGAAAGAAAGAAAGAAAGAAAGAAAGAAAGAATGAATGAATTGATGACAAGAAAAAATGCAAAAAAAGAAAGAAAGAAAGTGTAGTAGGTAATCATAAAAGTAAAATGAAAGAAAAGTGAAAGAAAAATGAAAGAAAATGAATAACAGGAAAGAGAAAAAAGAAAGAAAAACAGGACGAATGAAAGAAAGAACGAATAAAGGGAAAGACAAAAATGGAAACCTGAAAGCCTGAGAGAAAGACTGAGAAAAAGAAAGAATAGAAGGAAAATGTAAAAAAAGAAAGAAAGAGTAATAGGAAAGAGAAAAATTAAAGACTGAATGAATGAATGAATGTTTAGAAGGAAAAATGCAAAAAAGAAAGAAAAATACCCGGACTGCATAAAATAGAAGTAAACTAAATAAATAAATAAATAAATAAATAAAGAATGAAAGAGAAAGAAAGAATAACAGGAAAGAGAAAGAAAGAAAGAAAGAAAGAAAGAAAGAAAGAAAGAGTAGCAAGAAAGAGAAAAATGAAAGGGTGAATGAATTAATGAATGAGTAGAAGGAAAAATGCAAAAAAGAAAGAAAAATACCAGGACAGCATAAAATAGAAGCAAACTGAAATAAATGAAGAAAGAAAGAAAGAAAGAGAAAGAAAGAATAACAGGAGAGAGAAAAAAGAAAGAAAGAAAGAAAGAAAGAAAGAGTAGCAAGGAAGAGAAAAATGAAAGGCTGAATGAAAGAAAGAAAAATCAATGAAATGAAACAAAAGAAACAACAATGAATCATATTAGGATGAGGGAGAAGTTGAATAATGTTTGGCAGCATACACAGTTGATCAGTGAGCGTGCATGTCGGCATTTGATTTACGGAAAACGAAGAACATTTATAATCTACCAATTCTGACTTATCAGTAGACGTAACATTTACTCTGGGCTCTTTGAAGTCAGCATAGATCCTCAGTAGGGAAACTCAGTCTGTTTATCTATTAACGCTTCGACGCAATTCAGATCTAATCGAATGGCAATTAGACAGGACTAAAGTCTACTGAAATAGTTGAACCGAAAGATATATGCGGGTCGATTTGCAAGTAAAGAAAGTCACTATCAGATTTTAACATGCAACTTAATGTTTTTAACATAAATTTAGCATTAGCCCACAAATATTGGTACAATTTCCAAGATATATTTATATTCGCAATATTATATGGGTTTATGCATTCTTCATAAATGTATATAATAATAAATTATTTTAGGGCTATCAGGATTTATTACGGAGACAAAATCAAGTACATCATAAATATGTATTTAATAGCAGTACCTATGAGAATATCGTCTTTCCTATTTGAATTTTTTGAGAATCATAAGTCTTAATTTAATGATTGAACGAGTTCTACAACTATAAAATACAATTATCTCATCTTTAAATATTTGAGTATTAAAAATAAAATAAAAACTTTTATTTTTAATCGTATTTCCTTATATAATGAAGTAAGGGTCTAATGAATGTAGAAGAACAGGTAATGACGTCAGTACATAACGATTGACATTGGATTTATATTTTTGGAAACGAAATATTACTGTAAAGCATGTAGCCGAAGGAGAGTACCACAAGCGAGAAGTGCGAGAAAAGAAACTGTTAACATAGAACTTCGGTTACTTCTGGCCAAATCAACTGTGAACTGAGACCTTGGTGCCAATCTGACATGAATGGATCAGTTATATCGAATAAATCACTAAGAGTAAAACTCAGCGTGTTGAATCACTAACACTAACGTCTGTATCTTCCTGGCACGTTTAGGAATCTCTAGTCCGTCCACGCATTGAATATTTTTGCCACATCTGGTGTGCTGCTGCTTCTATATATCTCGGGATTCTTGGCAATATTCAAAGATGGGCCTGTATTGTAATCGATCATGAACTAACGTCTCGATTTTAGGACCTTTCTCCACATCCTTTTGTGGCTTCCCTCTGTCTTTTCTATAAATATTTCCATGGCAGTTGTTCTGGTGAGCTGGTCTACTTAACCACAAGGAGAAACGTATGTCCAAATTTTGCTCTCCCAGAGTTTAACATCAGACATGAAAAAGGTCATCTGCATAAATAACTATTTCGGAACTGATGGCCTCATATAAATATAGGATAAAGTTCAGAAAGAGTGTAGGTCCGATCTTATATTCCTGGAGGACGCCTAACATAATATTAAATGAACGCGAAGAGGTCCTTTCAACACGGCCTTGATTACACGATTTGTCAAAAAAGGATCTGATTCTTCCAGAAACAGGGTAACCATTGGGCTTCTGTTAAAGCCGAACCCTATCAAATGCGTTTGAGAAATCAAAAGCAACAGACCGAGCTTTGCCGTTCTTTGAGAAATCAACAGCAACACCCCGAGCTTCGCCGTTCTTTGAGAAATCAAAAGCAACAGCCCGAGCTTCGCCGTTCTTTGAGAAATCAACAGCAACAGCCCGAGCTTCGCCGTTCTTTGAGAAATCAAAAGCAACAGCCCGAGCTTTGCCGTTCTTTGAAAAATCAACAGAAACACCCCGAGCTTCGCCGTTCTTTGAGAAATCAAAAGCAACAGCTCGAGCTTTGCCGTTCTTTGAGAAATCAACAGCAACAGCCCGAGCTTCGCCGTTCTTTGAGAAATCAAAAGCAACAGCCCGAGCTTCGCCGTTCTTTGAGAAATCAAAAGCAACAGCCCGAGCTTCGCCGTTCTTTGAGAAATCAAAAGCAACAGCCCGAGCTTCGCCGTTCTTATCTAAAGCTTAACAGAGAAATTCAGTGATGGTCGTTAATACATCATCGATAGACATAGAAGAAACGGACACCATATTGTTTATTCTACGTATATTAGAGCCACTAATACGTTGTCAAAAAGAGATAAGAGAGTAATAGGTTGATAATTCGAGGGGAGAGTTGGTTCTACAGAGTAATTAAAGGTGAAACATACAGAAGAGTATTTGAAACAAGATGGAAACCCAGACATATTGAGTTAATTATTGAAATGCTTTAGACAGATAAGGCAGTTCAAGAGAATATTTCTTAAGGGCAATTGCAGGGATACCGTCGAATATTTTAAAGCCTTTTGGGGACCTATGATAGAAATAATAACAGAAGCCATGGACCATGGACAAAGTTATGGTCAGTTCACTTAAGAGAGAGACCATTCTAGTGGGGAAATCAAGTAGAGATACAGCAGACAAGTCGAGATAGGAGTCGGATGAGAACCTTAGAGTAAAGCACTCTGCATTTGTTTGCACTAAAGGACAATACTTATAAAGAACAAGTTTACTTTGTCGTGTCTCTCGGAAGATAGAAGCAAATGCTTGCGTCATCTGCATAAATACCTACTTGGGAACTGAATAACAGACCTTGGTAAATCCTGCGTTATTATGAAATGATCTGGAAGCATGTCCGTTCAGCACGGTCTTTATTACCCGATTTGTTAGATACGATTGTATTAAACCCAACATCTATCCCGTGATACCGTAACCTTCGAGATATCTAGAGCCACATTCTCAGATTCGTATAGATAATGGGGAAAAAAGATTGGCTCGTTTCATTAAATACATCCAAAATTGTCCTAGTAAAATTTTCTCCCTACGGAACAGGCACCAAATCTTCACTAATCCTGATGAGTTGTCTTATTCTCAAATATCCTCCTTACTTGGCCTAAAAGCACACTTCTGATCGCAATTAAAATGTGCATATTCGTGACATCGCAAAAGGTGCTGCAAGAAACTACCTAACTCCCGCTGGTAAGCTCTATCTTAACAAGATTCAGATCAGACCAATTATAGACCATTGCTGTCATATTTGGGTTGGTATTGCCCATCATTTGCTTTAAAGCATCGACAGTGTTCAAAATTGCTTACGCATTATGAGTGATGAGTCGAAACGTTGCTAACCTATTAGTAATCTATAAGTATGGCAGATGTTCGCCAGCTTAGACCTTCAGATCTAGGACCCGATATGCTATGTTCCCTATGGCAGACAATCCCTGTTTCTTTTGTGTTCATTTGACAAGGAGAAAATTCTACTAAACTTCTTCCCCAGAACTGCTGATTTTTGGAGCAGCCTCCAGAGGGGATACTTTCCTGATGACTATAATCGTGTTTTCTTTAAGTCAAGCATAAACCGGTATATATCCAATAGCTTATGATATGGATTTCTTTCTTCTTGTTTAAACCTTCATTAAGAAATCTCACGCAGTAACCAGGTATGAATTTATCTGATTGATTCGTTCGTTTTCGACGGCTTATCAACACTTTGCAGGTTATTTGAAGCAATAAAATAGTTTTAGATTTTGTTGCAACCTAGAAAAGGTTACTGAATGAGGAATAACCAAAACGGAGGTCGGAAATGAAATGTTAATCTTTGTAGCATCATAAAATGCATAACTGGCGAGCGACGTCAAGTAGGTAAACCACTGCTAGTGGTGGACTACTTAGACAGCACATTACCCCCACTTACAATAGAGTCCAACGTATTTATGAGGATTGGGATATACTCATTAGTGTTCATAAGTATGGTATATAATAGATTTTAAGAATCTTTCTTGAGATAACATTGGTTTTAGCGATACAACTATTACTAATTAACCCATAGGTGGGGTACTTGCGCGTAAGTGAATAAAATGAACTCTACTAAAATTGGGATTCAGCTCTCTAATTATCAATTTCAAGCCATTATGCGGGTGGTATAATGGCTAAGAAGTCGGAGGAACGAGTTCGAATCCCAGTTAGGATCGTTATATTCACTTACGCGCAAACAAGACTTGGAACGTTATGAATCCACTTTTACTCCCCAAGCTACGGGTTAAATATTATAATTGTATGGGGAAAATCCTTATTATTAGTACAATCCAAATACTAATTCCAGCTTTATATAAACTACAAAAGGTTGATAAGCCGTAAAAACTCAAATCAATCAATATAGCCATGAAAAAATATACTTTAATATATGGTGATTTTTAAGTATAGATTAGATATGGCACAAGGCCGGAAGTATGGGGTACCCAAAGAATATCGAAGTCACTATTCAGTCATAACAGATCTAGTGAGACAAGCTTGCTAAACATTACGCGACAACGAAGTGCCCGCAGGGAAGAAAGCCAATAATTCTTTTATATTCTTTACAACCTTTCAGATAGCAAATCAATCATTGCTTTCGGCGCATGCGTACATTAAAAAAAGAATAATGTTTAAATCATGTTACAGATTTCACATAAAATCTTTTGTAGGAATGCAAGTGAAAAATTCCCCAAATCATTTTGCATTTAATAAATTTTCAATGTCGCCAGTTGCATCCTACACTACGCATGCTCAATGAGTGGATTTCTGTAATCTGTCGCAAGAATTAATCGAAAACCGACATCATATTTAATAACAAACTCACAGAGAAAGGTGTAGATTTTTTTTTGTCAAAGATATTTTACTTTGCTTAAAAAAATAAATGAAAATCAAGAAAGCACTTAATAAAATAGCATCAAATTCAGCAGTTCCATTTTCAAAAGATACATGTTTAATTGAGTTTTAAAACTACTTCTTCGTACTTTTTCTTCTGCTTCATATTTCAGGAGCCAAATTAATATTTGGCGATTTTAGTAATTTTTTGAAATTTTGTTACTGAATGCATATAAATTAATATAAAAAAAACCTGGTGCAAGATTTTAACGCTAAACTTTTGCAGCATAAAGCAGTGACGAAACGAAATTAAATTCATCGAGTAAGATTTGATTTCACTAAGACCGATCATCTAATATGGTAGCATTAGCTTATTCAACAAGAAATTGTCAATTTGAAGTTTTAAATATTTATAGTTTTTATGCAAAACATAACATATTTTCTGTTGATATTCTTTTTTTAATTAAGATATTATCAGTTCAGTAAAATTTAATTTCAATCCATTAGATTTTATGACAATACTCTAGGCAGATAATGAAAGTCTTTTCTTGGCTTTCGCGTTTCAACATGTAATTCCAGTGACGTATTTATGAAGGTGCGAGAAATATAAATTTCACATTTCAACAAAGCTTTTACTGAAAGTGTAGTAGTTTTATGGTTTTCATAATGAAACTAAAGTTGGATAATATATAGAGAGAAAGATAAATATGCAAGAAAATTAATATATTTTAAATTATGGGTGACTATACCGCGTCATCAGAAAAAAATGATAATATTTCCCAAGAAAAACATTTAAAAAGTGGTCCGAAAGTAATTTTACCCTCGTAACAAAAAAGTAATGAGAACAATAGAAGAACAAGTCATACATTAAAACAAAGCACGTGAAATGGATTCAGTTTATTCACGCTGTTACACATCGAGAAGGTCTTTATGAACACCATCATTTTCGTGCCTGACATCTGAAACAGAAACTTATATATTGGCGACAAAACTTCCGGACTCACCTGTACAATGAAAAACACACCCTAATTATAATAAAAATAGAATATTATCATTAAAATTATCACCGAAATGCGATAGGAAGAGGTAGGTGCCGCTACAAATTCACTAAAAATGAAACCAAATGGTGGTCGAAAAGTCTTGTCACCCCTTATGAAAAAAAGTAATGCGAAAAATAGAAGATCAAGTAATACAGTAATACAAATCATATATACTGGATTAAGTTTTTTACTTTCATTGACGCTAACAGACATCGAGAAAGTCTGTATGAACACCATCATTTTCGTGTTTGACATCTGAAATAGGAACTTATATATGGGCGACAAAACTTTCGGATTAACCTGTAAAATGAACAAAAAAACGCCCCAAACATAATAAAAATAAACATTATTATTAAAATCATCAAAATATTATCATTGAAATGAGATAGGAAGAGATAGGTACCGCTAGGATATCGCTAAAAATGAAACGAAATGGTGGTCGTAAAGGTCTTGTCACCCATTTATCAAAAAAGAACAAGTAATACAAATCACTTGGACTGAATTCTGTTTATTTAATTTCATTGACGCTATCAAATATCGAGAAGGTCTGCATGAACATCCATCATTTTCGTGGGATAAAATGATGCGGCGCCATGTCTTATGTGATATTCTACGAAATTGTGACTTGTTGATTGATGCAAAGGCTCTCCGAACGGCGTCCTTCAACTGAAGGGTATTCTGGTATCGTTCATGTGAAACTCGCTCCTTGATAATACCTCACTAAGCGTTGAAATATTATGTAGCGGCAACATTCGGAACACCTCGTTCACTACGAGACGAAAGTGCCATGATTGTAGATCCCGAGTATTAATAAAAGACATGGCTACATTATCTTTCTTATTGATCAACACAGGATAAATGCTGGATAAATTGTAAAAACCAGTTAAAAGCAGTTAAATTCTGATTTCTATT
>CAHIKZ030002346.1:0-12500 GCA_903632075.3 Acanthosepion pharaonis
TGTCTTCTTACTTAAAGGCTCGTTTACGCATGGATGCATGGCCATTGATACTCTCAGTGGAAGACTACACCCTCACCGTTTACTTCATTGGCTTCTTATATATAACCATCAATCCCGGTCTACTCCGTTGTGCTAGATAGCCATTGATACTACAAGAAGGTTTATCCGCTCTTTCACAGGTCTTTTTTTTTCTTGATACTGGTTCCATGATACAAGTATAACGCGTAGAATAACCTGACATCATAATGATTTAAACACGAATATCTTCAGTTTGTTTTAAAGTGAGTGAAGTCGAGATGCCAGGTCAGGACAATTGCAGATTCTTCGTATTTTGTCAATAATCTCTAAATAGACTAGAATGTGACTTCAAAAACGTAAATGTAATATTTCCCTTGCAGGATTTGGACAATTGGTAAGAGGAAATTAGCAGGGGTAGATGGAGGCTGTGTGTCTGCGAAGAGAATTTATCACATATTCGGTATCTGATCTACAACTAACTTAGAAGGGTTCTTCGTCCTATTTTATGCCAGATTAGTGGCTCCGAAATCCCACGAACCATAAGTAAGTTTGATTAGCTAATAAATATTTGAATTTATGACATGGTTTTCTAATAGATGCGACCAAATTTTTAGTTTTGAAATTCCTTGATTTCAAATGACATGAAATCTACACGACGCTCACTTTGACAAATCGAGCCAGGACGATATTAGGCTTTCCATTATATAATAAATATATACAGAAAAAGATGAATTGTTTTTATCAGCGGGAAAAACACTTCTGTTCATGTAGTAGATATATTTGTGTATCTGCTCTCATCGACTTATTTCACCAATTCTTTTTACGTTAAAAGATCATTTTAAGATTGTGTCACAAGGAAATGTCTATATAATGAAATACAGTAGCGTTTACACAAACAGACACACACATATATATATATATATATATATATATATATATATATATATATATATATAAAAAATTTATATATAAATACAAAATATATCTCTAAAAAAAAAGACAATATGAATAATATAGACAAAAAGGATTCTTTTTAATTTTTCATTATGCAAAAAACATGTTAGCACGACCGTTATGTTCTGCCAACACCTCAGGTATAATGGGCTATTCCGCGTTTTGATCCCATGGAAAGAGAGGAAAGGTCATTAACTTGATTTCACTGAGGAAATGAAAGAAAGAAGAACAGATACAACACATCGTATTTACTCTCTCCCCCCACTAGGACAAGATGTGACACAACGTCTATTTTTAGTTTCTTTCCTCTGATGCAGTGGGAGGGCGCGGCCTCGAGCAGCTGTTCCCCAGGGTTGGGCACCTATTCAGTTTTATTTTTCACAGTTGCCCCGCTGTCCTTTGACAGACAAGCCCCTGAGCGCACTCTGTCCAAAGACAGAGACGCAACTGAGAGATGATAAAAAAACGTGAACTTACTCAAAAAGTTAAACGTTTAACAGATACTACACATTGATCTGAACCAAATGAACTAGAAAACGTGGCTCCACTTTTTAGACGTACACTATCGAACGCCAGAAACAGATTAAGCCAATTACGAAAAGTGCAATTAAAGAAAATAACATCGTCAACTGAATTATTTTAAAATTATTATTAAGAGAAATGTTCGTAAGACGGGGATTTTGCAAGAAAGAATAGAAAGAAAGAATAAGGGAAGAGAGAAGTTTTTAACGTCTCCTGCCAATATCTCGTAAATAATTGAATATTTCGTTTCGATCGCGTGGAGAGAGGAGAAAAGACATTGTTTGATGCAAAAAAAAGATAAAAATATTTAACGTCTGTTTCAGTGAAATGAAAAAATTTCCATTTCAAATCTTTTCATTTCTACCCACTCCTTAAAATAACGACCAGAATTCATATTGATGAATGTTATTACAAATATTTTCTTAACGTTGTCAAACGCAGATCTTCAGCGACGCAATAGGGGAATTTCTCCAGATATTTTATTGTCAGAGAACTTGCCATCAGCTTATTCAATCATTTACTAAAGAGTTTTTAAATTAAAAACTCAGGAAATTTTCACGGGTCTTTCTAGTAAAAATAATTACAGTAAAATTAATTCAACAACAATATTAACTGACTTTCGTTCATTTGTCGTCAAATAAGATCCACTTAGCATCCGGTATAGGAAAAATCGACTTTCACAGTTAGTCTGAATAATATTTAAGCGTTCATAAATTTTTTTAAAAATTGAAAATCTATGGATATTTTTACTTCTGTTTATAAAAACTTGTAGTAAAATAATATTGCATTTGCGTTAAAATCAATCAGAGAACGAAACGAGTTGATAAAGATTTTTTTATATATATATATATATATATATATATATATATATATATATATATAAGTATGTACATATATGTACGTATATATATATATATATATATATATATATATGTATATATATATATATATCTGTGTATATATATGTACGTATATATATGTATAGATATATATATATATGTATATCTGCATGTATATGTATGCATGTATATCTATCTATCTATCTATCTATATATATATATATATATATATATATATATATATGTGTATATATATATATATATATATATATATATATATATATATATATATATATATACATATATATCAGTGTGTGTGCTAAGCCAACACTACTCTTAAAAATGCACATTTATTGTCCCTCAATGGAATTTGTGTTCGATAAGGATGCACTTTAAGGATGCACTCTAAGCCTTATACAGAACTACTTTCTCCCGTTAGAAAATTGCTTGTAGGTAACACTATCATTCTAAAAACATCTAAATTTAAATTACGTCTGAAGACAAATGAAGCACTTTATATAAAAGGTGAGAAATGTGGGTAGGTCCTGATTTGTGGGGTTATATATTAATACTATCTATATTGTTAAATTTGTGATTAAATCCTTGTGAATAGTGCGTTTTCAAACGTTGGATCAACTTATTTCCATGGCAGTCTAAAATCTTTCTAATGTTATCTGTTCTGAACTTTTCTATTCTCTCAATTATAGTGAATTTGTCATGGGTTTTAAAATCGTGTTTTTGTAAGCGGAAATGATGTTCTACAGGTAACAATCTTTCATGGGAGTCGACTTAATTCGATTGCAATAATTATTAATTCTGTAGTGAAAGGGCCAGATTTTTCTACATATTGCTTCTGGCATCGTGTGGATTCTAGGAGGTAAATTATGTTATGACTTCTACAATTAGGATCGTGGTAGATTTTGAAAGTAGATTTAGTGACTGAGCTAGTGAATGAATTCGTGTGTCTAATATGGTTGCAGCATAAGCTTCTTTTGTTTTTAGATGGTTGGGCAAATCCTGTTGTTTTTGTTTTTGGTTTATTACGGATTACCATGTCTCCTGAAATGTGGTCACTACCTATGATTTATTTTAGATAGAAGCAAGCAGGTATGATGTTTGTGGGTGTAAGTGCTGTGCATGTTTCCTTGTCGATTAGATTGTCGCGAAGCATTATGTTTAGTGAGCTAGTTAATTCTTTTTGGTATTCGGGAAGGGGATCTGTAGGTAAGCTTTTATAGGTTTCTTTGTCGGCTAACTGATTGTTGGCCTGTTTAATGTATTCTTTGATTCCCCAGATCACTGTGGCACCCCCTTTGTCAGCCTGCGTTATGATTAGGTTATATATATTCATATATATATATATATATATATATATATATCCAGGGAAAGTGAGGACGAATAGAGTACAATTCTAACGTTTGTGACATTCAATTTAATAAAGGGGTCAATACAAAGTAGAGCAATAGCGTAGATCATATTTAATTGTTTGTTCTAAGCAAAGCCCTCAAATCTTATAACCACCTCTCCTCTTTTCTATTTTTCGTAATAAGAGGCTGTATTTTGTTTTTACATTTGATTAAATCGTTCACTCCCCAGTAATTTACAATCGTCTGATGAGATTCACTGCAATTTTGACATGTTTTCGATGTAATATATATATATATATACAAGTGGGCATTGAAGTTAACATCCTGCGGCGACAGTCTCATTCATGCTTATACGCAATCTTCAGGCAATATTTGTAGTGTTTTTGCTCCACTATTTATATATATTCGTTAGTGATGCATTGTGGGTAATCTGTTGTATTGTTCTAACTGTTATTTTGGTAAATAATAACGGTGATTTGTTGAATTATTGAATGTACCTAACACGAGTAACGACGGAGTTCTAGGGACAATGGAAACAGAAAGTAAACTTAAACTTTACATTAAAAAAACAGTTAAAATTTCTAGGGCAAATAATGAGAAAAGAGTGCTCGGAAATTTTGATACTCACAGGACAGATTGAAGGCAAGAGGAACAGAGGAAAACAACACATAGCCTACCTGCCGAGTTTCAGTCGATGGAAGAACATGGCTCGGGAGATATAGTAAAAAAACAAAATTTATTAAGAGCTACAAAAATACAAGCCCCTGTACTGAATGGACTTGGTACACATAATAAAAATATCTTGTCTAACTAGGACAGTACATTATAGATCAATCTATGTTACAAATGGCACTCTAAACAAACACATAGGTACATTTTTCGTTTTTAATTCTTTCCGGTTGATACATTCTACGGTTTTCTCCATTCGGGAAACTCTTGATAAAGAGGGGTAAGTTTTTAAAAATAAAATGGACAACCAAGATTTTTTCATGGCGTTCTTTGTCGCTTGTACCTACTGTATAATTAAGCAATACTTCATTAAAGTAGACTTCAGAGAACTATTGCCTATTTACCGATGCATCATTTCCTTTGCTTGATATTGTCGCCAGTGCATTTTATAGTCAGACATGATTTCTACCAAAAGAAACGATTGTCCATAAATAAATTAAGAATATACAGAGCTTCAAAGAAACCTTACAATTTTTCGTAACATTCCGCAAATGAGGATACTGGGAATTAATACTTCAACCTCATATATGTGTTCAATCAATTTTAAGTCACATCCCACTGACTTAGCTTCTCCGCTTGAATACTTTGATAACAAATAAGAGAAACGCATCTACAGGATAATATATATATATATATATATATATATATATATATATATATATATATATATATATATATATATATATATATATATAATTCAATTCATACATATGCAATCTACTTATGGTAGATAAAGTCAAATACAATTATTAAAGTAATTTTATGTAAATAAAGTAATTAAAATGTCTGAATCAGACGACAGTGTACGAACAAAGCCGGAAATAGGACAAAGATGAATCAATTACTTTCACCAGAAGCCACAAGATGAACTCATTGAACCTCTTAATACGGGTTTGATTACTCATCTGCATTTCTTCCGGGTTTTTGCTTATTGTCAACAAAAAATCCAATTATTTTATTCTTATAGGTTTATTGGTTTGTGTAGTTATTCATTTTTGCCTATTACCGCCACACCATACAGAACAAAGTTAATTTAGATTGGATATCTCTGTAGCCCCGAGACTGGCGGAAGTTGCCGAGTATGACCGAAAGGAATATCACTTCCATTAATGGAAAACTATGTTTCAACTTCTCTTCGGCCGTTGATATTCGATAAGGTCGTCAGAGTGAAAGAGAGTGAGTAAATCAATTCTTTATTAACATACAATATTCAAAAGAATCTTCTGTGGGATTCAAGTTGAATATTTATCAATACATTTCTTTTCTTCGTGATCGCTTTATCAAAGACATTACCGAGATGACGTCACTAACTCCCGGACGACAGGAAATTATTGAACGTTGCCGAAGAGAATAGAAAACATATGTTTTGAAAGATTCATTATATCAAATATTGAATATTCTTGCATTTGGGTTATTTTATAAACACAGCAAATATTAATGGTAATGATAAGGATAGCTGTTTTCTTTATGAGGAAACATTTGGTATTTATTGACCAAATAGTTAGTGTTACGGTCGGTTAAAATTTATAAACATTTTTGAAACAGTTTTCCAAGTGAATAGATTTCAGTAAATAACTGACTCATCCTGCTTGCCTGTACCTAAGAGTTAAATCTGACCTGAAAAGGAGTATACTCGCCATAGTTGGGCAGGAGCTGCTCAGTTTTCACTTTCCAGTTTCAATAGAGTTCGAAGCCCTCTCCACGTCCTTGTGGGTGATGAATTAGTTTCCACCTCTCCCACAGACGAAATGTCGCAAGGCTCTTGCTACTCTTTCGCTATTTCCATGGAAAATGTTCAGACGGACTACATTGCTTAGTTCCTCGAGTTCAAACCTTCACAGCTAAGACGCACCACGTACAGTGTAACAAATACCAGTCCAGGAAATACCTGACTCCCCCTGCTATGCTTTATATTTACAAGAGATAGATCAATTCCAAAATGGAGTACTGATGCCATATATAGGTATGGACTGACTGTCCAGTCTTCACTGTCCCGGCTCGATAGATTACAAAAGGGTCACCGCGTCCCTGTGGGTAATGAATTATTTCCCACCCTACAACGTCTTTCCTACAAACGAAACATCACAACGCTCTTGCTGCTCTTTCGCTATTTCCATGGAAAATGTTAAGATGAACTACATTCCTTAGTTCCTTCAGTTCTACCTAGACCCACCATGCCACACCCATTTTAGTGAACCACCTTTATTCCCTTCGTATTCGATAGGTGAAATGTAAGTTCCACTCGAGCAGTTTCTTCCTATGAACCGCTTTTTTGTAGGACCGACTTCCAAGAGGATGCATTTCCGATCTTAACCTGTTAAAGTCTAAGGTCAACCTTTATCTTCCGCTTTAACTGCGCCCCGTACGCTGTAATCTTCTACCTCGAGTGGCACCCGGTACAGGGTAAACATCACGGTTATTGCTTATTTTAGCAAAGATGGCAGTTTCTTTCCTAACCTTTTGTTTAAAGTGGTGTGGAAAGTCAACATCTTGATTATGTCATGTTCTCTTCGAGTTACACGTGATATCCATTTTGGTTGTTGCTAACCAGAACAAAATAAACTATGAAATATCCACAAATATTCTTAAATGACTATAATTGATAACAGAAGCCAATGATTTATACCAAAGGCTTCCCATACTTACTTAATACTTCTCGTTTTCACTCTCGCGTGGTCATGTGTAACCTAACGAGCAGCGATGCGATTTTTGCTTCCGCGTCTCGTATACACGTTAGTCGTTGTTTTGAAATTTTTCATGCAACAAAAACAGACTATCAGTATTGTTTTGTCAGTGTTTTAGTTGATATATTGAAAAGTAATTGTCATCTTTGATAATGGCTTATGTAAGCCGAAAGCTTAGATCGGATTTAAACATGTATCAATATGGTGATTTCTTTTCGTCTTTCAATGATAATGTTATTAAGCTTATCAGACAATATGAAAGGAACTTGTCTATATTATTTAATGTAACATGCATCAATGAAAAACTGCTGCCTAAATATACACAATATATATATATATATATATATATATATATAATTATTTTTATAAAAAAATTTATAACATAAGTATGTTATAAAATCACTACAAAAATAGCCATTTTGTTTCAACACACTCTGTGTCTTATCAAGTGATGGTGTTGAAAAGAAAAATAAATGGTTTTAAAAGTTTCAGATTAATTAACGATCCTACACTAGGGGGAGCATTGTTACAAAAGCTAGAATAACCAATCAAAAAACGAAGTACAGAAAGATTCAAAAGCTTGACAACAAAATCCTGCTATTATAGCTATTTAGATCTTTAAATACGTGTAATATTAAAAATAATTTTTACTAACTAATAATTATAAATTTATATGATAAAATTTAATATTAAAATTAAAAACTGGCAATTTTTAAAATCCAAATTTAATCACTATTAAGTTTAAAAACTACAAAATTATTGAGAAAAAAAAAAATATATATGTTTATTCAATTCATTTCTTCATTGAAATTACGTCTGACAAGACAAAAAGCTACAATTCTTCCGGTCATCTGATAATACATGTATATATTTTTTTCTTTTCCGTTTTTATTTTAAAGTTTGTGAATATGGTCTTTGTGAATATGGTCTTAAACTCACGCGTGACACAACAAAATCACAATCAGATTATAATACATACGCATCTAGACATAATTAGATACATACACACACACACACACACACACAAATACACACACTAAAAAAAAAAAAAAAAAGGAAGAGGTGGGGAATACATGAACAACTCCACAGCCCTTTACGAAAAAAAGGAGACGTGGAAACTAACACTTATACACACACACAGTTAAATGTGAATACACTCTACATACACATAGACACCGATATATACACAAACATACATCCACAATGGCATAGACATTGAGAAATCACAACCAGTAAATATTTCAGACTTAAATAAATGCTAACCACTTATTGAATTATAACTTAAGGGAGCAAATATATAAAGATAAAAATGTTTAAAATAATATTATTTAATATATTAAAACGAAAACTCTAAAACAATAAATATCAATAAAAATATATATATATATTATTAATCATATAAGTTGATAATAGTTTCATTATATATTTGGCAAAAGAAAAACAGGATAAAGAAATCCCAAAAAATATATATATATATATATATATATATATATATATATATATATATATATACACGGCAGCAAAAAACAAATTAACACACATAAAAAAAAAAAAAAAATATATATATATATTCATACATACATATACGTACAGAAATACACACAAATAAATATATAAACATAAACATATACGTACATATACATATCTATGATAACAAGTACATATGTACGTACATATACATATAAACCTAAATACACACACATATATACACACATAGACTTTTATGCACACATACTTAGATATATAAAAAACAGTCATGATATACCAAAGTTTCCATACCTACACATACACACAAACTCATACATAATAGGTTCCAACACACACACCTATATATATACATACACAAACATACATAAATATATATACACACATACATACATATCTACAAATAAACATATATATATACATAAATATATCTACCTGCAATAACAACCACCCATATATACATGCATACATAAAAATACAACAACTTTCAACCAAATACATATATAAACGAACTAACATATAGATACATAAATATACCTTCAAACACCAACACACAGCAAATATACATATAGTCTAACATACAAATATATAAACACATTCATACAAACAGAAATATACTTAAATATAAATACACATATACAATAAAATAGGACATACAGATATATATACATATATATATATGCACACACGCATATATATATACACACATACATACACACATACACATACATATATATATACAAATATATCGTGGCACAAAGCTGAAATCAAGGGGCATCCAGTGAGGAACGAACTCATTACTCAGTCGCACCCAATCTAGTGAACCATGCTGGCCAACCATTATACTGCCGTGATTTAATCATATACATACCAGTACATACTCATACACATACACATACACACATATACATACATATACACACATACATATATATATGCATATATACATATATATATATATATATCCAACCATATACACACACACACATATATATATATATATATATATATATACAAAAATATATATATATATATATACATACATACATACATACATATACACACATACACACACAAATACATACATATATACACACACCCATACACACATACATATATAGGCACACACATACACATATACAGTAATAATTATTAACCTTTTCTCTCATAATCTACCTTACCTTCCCACATAATATATATATACATATATACACACACACTCACATATATATACATACATACATACCCCACACATACACCCTCACATGTAAAAAAAAAAAAAAAAAAAAAAAACCATAAATACATTTATACACCAACCTACACATTCCTCAGTGCAAATACTCTAACCAACACATAAATAAATATATATATATTTACACCAACACTGATAACACTATGCAGGTAAACAATACACACTTATATCGTAAGTATGACGAAACTGTATATTGTGTGTACTTATTTTTATACAGTTTCGTTTCAGTTTTCTAATAAAATATTTGATGTTAAAATGAAATTCATCAATGAAGGCACCGCATTTTTTGAAAACCATGTACTTTCGACCTTTCCTTAGATCATCTTCAGGGGGAGATTGCAAAGACAACTTATTGTAACTGGGATAAGATCTGCATTCTGTTGTCATAGGGATCTTTAATACACGCACGAACGCTCTCTGTTTAATTATTTTAGAATTTTAAAATATATCTTTTAAATATATCTATTTTCAAATACACACACACACACACACACACACACACACACACACACACACACATATATATATATATATATATATATATATATATATATATATAAAGGCTTAAACACTAATATTCCATTGTCATAATTTATTCCATTGGAATCGTAAATACGATCCAATTCATCAGACCTACAAATTCAAAAAGAAAACAGATAAAACAACTCCGGAAATAAAAATAGAATTTAGAGAGAGTGTAAGTATGAGAGTGTGGGACGAATGGTAGAGCTAAAGGGAGGAGTAACAGACGAGAAAGGGGGGGAGATTAAAACTTAACAGAGCAGTTTTAGAGAGGTGTGTTGAATACGGTTTACGTGAGAGAAATATGAATGTTGTCGGATGTCTAATACATTAAAGATGTAACCGGAAAGGATATATATATATATATATATATATATATATATATATATATATATATATATATATGTAATTACACTTTCAGTTCTGTAATAGTGGAGCTATTTTTGATAAATAAAACTTATTGTTTTGCTTACTTACAATTTACATGTGTTTAGACAACAGATTTATTGTAATTTCCATTTCAATGAATAATTCTTCGGTTTAAGTTTTGATTTTGTATATACAGTAACGAAGATTGCCTGTTTTGTTATTTTTTTTTTCAGTCGCACGACATTAATTTACACAATTTTAACACTATATGCATTTTTGTATTCGAATGCGTAAACACACCAGGGGAGTATACATTTTCGGAAATCCGAGCTGACTAACACAGAGTTAAGAATATGACACGTGTTTTCTAGTCTTTTAGTTTTGTAGCACCTTGAGGTTTTGTGCGAAGCTACACATAGCGCAACCAATTCTATACTCAATTTTCTTATCTAAGTACTAAATTTCTTATATTTGATCCATACAGCAAAGTATTGTATAAAAACTACCCAAGTGTAATCTGATCCCTTTCTTCCTAGACTGGATTTCTTATAACGAATAATGGTTTAGTTATAAAATTTGTAATTCACATTTATCGCTTCAACATTCTGAATCTTTACAATGGAGAAAGTTTATGTGCCATCACTATTCCCAGTCCAATTCCAGATTAGAACTTCTCTTTTGAAATCGTTTAGCTAAAGACCTACTGCTTGAAACACACCTTTTAAAGAATATTGCTACTTTAGATACTTTTGAAATAGTTGGCTGTATTTGGCATGCAGCCAGCAAATTCCGAAATGCCTATTATTCTTTACGATAGATAGATAGATAGATAGATAGATAGATAATGAACAGACTGTGATTGATAAATATGAATAAACTGAAATAGATAGCTAGATAGCTAGATAGATAGATAGATAGATAGATAGATAGATAGATAGATAGATAGATAGGTAGGTAGGTAGATAATGAGCAGACTGAGATAGATGAATATGAATATACTGAGATAGATAGATAGATAGATAGATAGATAGATAGATAGAACGAGATAGCTAAGTATTGCAGTAAATAAGATCGGGTTAAACACTCTCACACTGAATCTCTTTCTCAATCTCTCTCTCTCTCTCTCTCTCTTTCTCTCCCTATATATATATATAGATATATATATATATATATATATATAGGGAGAGAGAGAGAGACTAAGAATATTCTTTAACTATGTGTCCAGATAAGAATCAACATCCGAATGAAAAGAGATAACCCAACTCTATAAAAATGTAAATAGAACACAAATTATCTGATTTATCATAGGAACAATTCCAAGAAAAAAAACCATCTATAATCCCCACTCTCCTTTGAAGATCGATTTCCGATCATGTTCGATGATAAAATATTTGACATGGTGTGGCCTAGTGGGAGGTTGATACATAAATTCTCGTCATTTTCATCTCAGGTCGAACCTTCGAAATTATCAAGACCTTCCTATTGGGAATGTACAAGAAGTCTACCATTAATGTTCAGTCCCCCTCTGAATCCCATGTGATCAATGATGATGTCCCCCGAAGCTCTCATCTCTGTCCTAGCATCTATTTATATTTATATTAATGATCTGCCCAGGAATACTGACAGATTTATGGAAATATCTACGCCATTGATATCAAGGTTTATGGTCGCACTTCCTCAAATCTAGTTGATCAGAGGCTGGAAGCTGATCTCTTCACTGGACGAGTTCTAACAGCTCAATCAGAAAAATATCTTGTAA
>CAHIKZ030002346.1:17500-57500 GCA_903632075.3 Acanthosepion pharaonis
TAAATGTAAAATAAATGGTTTTAAAAGTTTCAAATTAATTAACGATCTTTCGCAAGGGGGAAACATTGTTACAAAAGCTAGAATGACCAATCAAAATCCAAGTATAGGAAGATTCAAAAGCTTGACAACGAAATCATGTTTGACAACGAAATCATGTTATATATATATATATATATATATATATGCAAGTTTCGTTGAAAACGACTGGAAGGTAAAGTGGTTGTGGTTTTTTTTTTAGGATTTTATTTATATGTTCCTTTTTGTTTTTCTTTTCAGGGTATAATTTTCGGCTAAACTTTTAGCCATTATCAAAGGTGAATTTTATTTTAAATTTAACTGAATGTACAGATTGTTTTATGTATGTGTCTAGAGTTATAGGAATTTTTTTTTTTTTCCAACACACGGTTAGCACATTGATTGCTATTGTTGATATTATTGAGGATATCATCCAAATGCACAAAAAGGCTAAAAAAAAAATGAGAGGATATTATGAGATAGTAATATATCAATTTTTATACAACAATATAATTATATAATATAAAAATGTATGACAAAATAGAAAAAGTTTTCTTGTCACCCGTTTCGTCCTTAAGACTTTATCGGACTAAATTTGTTATGTTTGTGCCATTGTATGATTTAATTTCGCGCATTCGGGTTATTTTTTTTTCTTTTACCAACTGCGCGGTATAGTACGGACAGTTGGGTAGCATCTGTGAGAAAAAGCACCATGATGCAATTCCCTCCTCCAGAAATTTGGAAATGGCATGCTCTACTGTTTGGCATTCGAGCCGAAAGTTTTAATACGAACAGTTCAAAGTGTTTGGATTTCAATCTGAGGTGATTGCAGAAGGTTCAGGAAGAGTTGGATGAGTCTAATGGTGATTACGAAGGTATGGAAGGTCGGAAAACTCACTCTGATCGTTCTGATAAGAAACGAACTCCCGAATTTGTTGGCGAGGGCCTCAGATTGAACACGTAGGCCTACATGAAGTGCCTTGAGGAGGTATTACTGCCCTAGATCAAGAGGGTGGCTACTTGAAAAACCTATGTATGGCTACAGGACTCTGCACCATGCCACACAAGCAGGAGAACGCAGTAATCGCTATCAAACAATTTCTGAGACCACATTACCCTTTACATCTGATCACCTAACTCCCCAGACTGCAACCCTTTATTATGGTTGGGCGTTGTTGGGTGAAAGGCCACCAATTCTCCTTGTAACACCAAAAATGAACTGGAGTCAAGGATTATGACAGCATTCACCAACTTAAACAAGGAGACCGTCCAGAAGAATTGCAGGTGATTCCGAATTTTGTCTGGAGGCCGTGGTTGAAGCCAATGACGATTTTATTGACTAAATTTATCTTTAGTATTTCAAGATATTTCTGTGTAATTTTGGTAAATATATATGTTAAAATAGGATGTCAGTGTTCTTTTCATTTTGGTGTCATTTAGACGACAATTTATCCATCGCAAACTGTATATCTGTTAACATTGGATGAGTCTAATGGTGATTACGAAGGTACAGCAGCTCGGAAAACTCATTCTGATCATCCTGATAGGAAAAGAACTCCTGACTTTGTTGGTGAGGTCTTCCGACTCAACGTGGAGGCCCACATCAAGTACCTTGAGGAGGTAGTGCTGCCCTGGGACAGGATTCTGCACCATGCCACACATGCAGGAGAAACCAGTCATGACTGCCAAACAATTTCTGCGACCATATCACCTCGCATACTGTATATATATATATATATATATATATATATATATATATATATATATATATATAGATAGATAGATAGATAGATATATAGATAGATAGATAGATAGATATTTGTAAAGGTTTCCAGCGAAAGACATGTTTCAAAAAACATCTAGTCAGTCTTTTGTTGTCCTAATAATATATATATATATATATATATATATATATATATATATATATATATATATATATATATATATATGAATGATATGTAATGTCTCTTATAAATGTTATCGTTGACAATAAAGTTTCCATTACACATTTTATCAGATTGTAAATTTCTCGCGCTTTTTTCTCTGGTTGAGGTTCATATAGATCGCCCAAAAAAAAAGCATTTTTAACATAATTATGTGTAAATATCGTGTAGAAAATTGATATCCTCTCTTTCAGGACACCTCGAGCTCGGGGCATTGTTTCGAAGAAATGGAACTATCTTTTTTAAAAATTTCTCTGGACAATTGTACCATCTTCTGAAAAACTAAGACCTTTCTTCTTTTTTTTCTAAATTCTAAACTTGACGAAGGCTCGAGAAAAAATCGAGCGTAACGACGTGTAAATTTCAAGAGGCCTCAAGTTCAGTTCCGTTAACAAACTTTGTAGTGACTTTCAATTAAGTAAGAATAAAGAACGAATTTTTTTTTTTTTCAAACTTTATTCTTTATCACGAATGCAGCTTTTAACAGAGGGTGGATGCATTTTAAATTAAAGCTTGTAGATAGATAGATAGATAGATAGATAGATAGATAGATAGATAGATAGATAGATAGGAACATACTGAGATAGATAGATAGATAGATAGAAAGATAGATAGATAGATAGATAGATAGATAGATAGATAGGAATATACTGAGATAGATAGATAGATAGATAGATAGGAACATACTGAGATAGATAGATAGATAGATAGATAGAAACATACTGAGATAGATAGATAGATAGATAGATAGATAGATAGATAGATATTGAACTCCGATCTAAACAAAATCAGATAAACATTATCAAGGCTTTTTATTAAATTCGACAAGTACAAGACTGAATAGTTACGAAACTTTCTCTCCTAGTCTCTCATTAAAGAAGATCGCTCGTTTGATCAACGTTTCGATCAAGTTTATTTTTCATTCAATTTAAGCCGAAATGAGTAACACGGATTTCGAAGGCGTTCTTAATTGTAATTCATTAAATCTTTATCCAATTAGCAAATCAATTAAGTTGCCCTGTCAAACTCAGCAAGCACTTTAGAAACATTGAAGCTGAGCTCATCGAGACCTACCGGGTTCAACAAGAAGACGTAAAGATTCACATCGTTTGTGCTTTGTAAAAAGGACAGAATGATGAGTTTTTGAGGCACTCAGGTTTTTTTTTGGGGGGGGGCTTGATTTTTGTTTTGTTCTTTGTTGGTTTTTTTTTTGTTTTTTGTTATTGTTTTTATGCAATGAGAAAATTTTTAGCTCGGAGGTTTTATTTTATTGATCTGTATCTTTTTATTGTATCATATTTCCTTTTTTTTTACATGCTTTAGTGAAAATAAATTGTCATGAACGCATCTAAAAATTACTTATAGCCCTACTTTTTTAATTAGTTATATAGATAGATAGATAGATAGATGTGAACAGACCGAGATGATAGTTTTGTGATGTCAACGAACACTCGTTGACACTTTTGAAATGTCAACGAATACTCGTTGTCACATTCGTAATTCTCGTTGTAGTAGAGACTTTATAATCGTTTTCCACTGCCTTAACCGGGTATTGAACTCACACTCTTTGGGTCCTGTCACTAGATTTAACTAACGCCTTTATCCACCGTGGATACAAAGTGTTGATTTATTATACAATGAATGTTCGTCGTTGTATGATTTGTATTTGTGTAAGTATGTATGTATGTGTGGGATGTAGATCGTCACAATACCCCCCACCCCCGAGATTAAAGAAATTATAACAAAATTCGTTAATATATCACGTCAGGGTCACCAATAAAATGTGGCGGACTTCACCACATTAATTTAACTTAAATTAGGAAACCAAACTGACGTGAAGAAAAAAGGATAAGCCAAAAACATCATTACACATAAAATATGTATTTAACAAGATGTACAAACAAGGATGTGGAAGAAGGATGGCATTGAGTAAAACAAGAGTTGTCTCCCTTTAACTATCAATTGTTCCAAAGTTCACTGAAAGAAATTAGGTTGTAATAGTTTCTGGTAATAAATGTTTTCAACAGTTCTTGCTGCATAAGAAATAATTTTATAACTTGAAAAAGTTCAATCGACATGCTTCCTCCAAACGGTACTTGGTACAAAAGAAAGAGTGATTAGAACTAGCTTGTAATACAAGAGTTTAGTAATGTCTACGTCTTAATAAAAAAGAATCCGCAACAACCAAGTGACTTCAATCGGAAGAAGATGGCTTATGTTCACCTTCTGTTTTCACTACAATAAACGCAGACAGACTAATAAGTCCGAATCTCTTAAAATATTTTACGCTTTTTATATAGTAAAATACCAATAAAAAACTCTTTTACATATTCCTCATTATTAGTTCTCATAAAATCACAAATAGACATAGTGTGGCAGACTTCATTGCATTAATTTAACTTAGATTAGGAAACCAAACTGACGTGAAGAAAAAAGGATAAGCCAAAAACATCATTACACATAAAATATATATTTAACAAGATGTACAAACAAAGATGTGAAAGAAAACCATGCATTGAGTAAAACAAGAGTTGTCTCTCTTTAACTATTATTTGTATTCCAAAGTTCACTAAAAGAAAGAGATTTTGTGATAACATTATAACTGAAGTTATAATTGTGAGCGAGCAGAGTTTCGTAATTGATACATGCGCAAAAGACATTCATATCGAAGCCATGTAGTCGTTTTAGGCCGACTGCCATGCAGACAATACAGACGTTCACGTCGAAATACTCGAAGTATTACGACGGATTATCGTCGAAACAAAACATCGTTATAGTAGTGACGACAAGAGTTTTGAAAGTCAGACAACTGGTAAACATTGTGTTGAGGATTCAGAAACACAGTCGGAGTAAACAATTACGAAATATACTTGTTACAAGTATTAAATATATTTGTTGCTTCGGGTGACGACAAAATTTTTAAGCACTTTGGTTTAAAATAACATGTCCTGTGTGTAGAAAAAAAGTCTTGCGAATATGGAGAAAGTTTTGACCTCCATGGTTGAAATTCAACAACGGCACCAAAAACTGTTGCTACTATACAAAAACAGCAACTAGAGTTGCTGAATATAGTTTTGAAGAAAACAGAAAAATGCATCAATGCTTCTTACGCCGGACTGATTCTTGCTGCGTGTTTTCTCAGACATGAAGAAATATTTAGTCAGGAATGCAGAATCTTGGAAGAAGATAAAAAACCAGGCTGTTGTTAAGAAAAACAGCTCCAACAGATGCGAAAATACTGTAATTATATTTTACCAAGAAAATCAGGTAAAATAGGGTTTAAATACAAAATATAAATTCTGACGATAATTTTTGTGACAAGTGCTCTCTGTTCTATGCTAGTTGGAGGTGGATGAATTTAACTATCAAAGAGGATGACGATTTTGTCACGTATGGAGGTACCGCTAACTGAGAATGGGAACAATTTAAATGACTGCGAAAAAACTAAAGGAAAATTTTAAAAATATTTTCCTAATGTTCTGTCTAATGAACTGGATCGGTGTTCAAAATTCAGGCGAATTTTCAGGTAAAAAAAAGGTTTGACGCCAGTATTCAAACCGAAACGGATCGTACCATTCACAACATTAGAACAAGTAAATGAAGAATTTGACAGACTAGAAAGAATCGGTATATTGCAGAAAATAAAACCATTCGAAATGGGTTGCATCAGCGGTGGACATAAAAAAAAAATGACATTTCTGTTTGCGTGGATTTCTCGACTGGATTAAATAGTTGTCTTGAAAAGGAAATTTTAACTTCTATAGTTGAAATTCAACAACAACACTAGAAACAACAACAAAATATCCAACAGTTACTATAGATGCAAAAAATCCAACAAGAGTTTTTGGAAGTGGTTTTGAAGAATAATGCTTCAACGTCTTTACGCCAGACACGGTGGAAACTTTTGCTGTGCATTTTGCAGACATGAAGAAATATTCAGTCGGGAATGCAGTGGTTGGCGGGACGATAAAAAAATGGTTGTTATTAAGAAAAATAACTTCAAACAGAGTAAGAGAATACCACAATTATATTTTTAACGAGAAAAACTAAGCGAAATAGGGTTTTTAGACACAGTATAAATTCTGACGAAAAATTTTTAATGACAAGTGCTCAGTGTTCCATGCTCGTTGAGCTGCATGAATTTAACCAAAAAAGAAGATTTTGTCACGTATGGAGGTATCACCAACATAGAATGTGTACAATTTTAAACTAAAGAAAGAAACTCCAGATATGTTCAGGGATTAATTTTCATTGCAAGTTCTAACAGTGGGAAAAAGATTCTGAATTACAAACGAAAATATTAGCATAGATTGAGCATAATAATAATGTGAACCGCGGGAAATACTGGACGATTGCGAAACAATGTTAAGTCTGAAGCATGATGCTGAAAAACTTCAGAATAAAGAATGTGCATTGGTAAAAGCTAAGCAAAAATGCGCAAAAGAGGAATATAAAACTTTGTTTCAGATATGGAAAAATGTATCTTGTATCTTGTCCATGGAAAAATGCAGAATTCTATAACTGTGGTAAAAAAAAAGGATATATTAAATTACACTGCAGAAATAAGCCAAGAAAATATTTTCGTAGGAAGTAATATATATTATAGCAAACAAAAAATAGTCACACGAAACAAAAGAAAATTTGTTATCGTGCTAATCAATAATGTGAGAGTAAAAACGTTACTAGATACTGGTATTGACATTTCAATAGTAAATGAAACCATATGGAAAGAAATTAGAAAAAAAAACTTTATTAAAAAGAATTTACAAAGTCGCAACTTCGGTTTGTGGCGATAAATTATTTTTGTGGGAAGAATTAACATGTGATGTTTATATTCGAAATAAATGTTGATGTTCTAAGAAAAGGGCAAATCTATTCGGTACGGACTGATGGAACTATTTGAAAAGTGGATTTGATAAACGCTCATTGTAAAAAAAATGTAAGTAGACAAGCGACAAATTTAAAATAGTCAAAGGAAGAATTAAAAATATGTTTTCCTGATGTTCTGTCAAATGAACTGAGTCAAAGTTCAAAATTCAAGGCGAATTTTCAGGTAAAAAAGGTTCGACGCCAGTATTTAAACCGAAACGGGGCGTACCATTCGCAGTATTATAACAAGTAAATGAAGAATTTGACAGACTAGAAAGAAAGGGTATATTGCAGTAAATATTGCAGTAAATAAACCATTCGAAATGGGTTGCATCAGCGGTGGAGATACTGCTGAGAACAAACAGGCAAGTACTGTGCCCGAACCCGATTTTGTGGGTGCTGGTTAAATTTTGACCAGTGGCCCAGGTGGAAAAGCTCGGGTTTCCAACATAAAACTTGTGTTGTATCTAGTCCGCCGTTGGGGCGATAGGTAAATACCAGTGGGGTCGGTGTTTGTCCCAGGTCCGCAATAAGACTAGACCTCTTGTCTTCGGAGAGAGGGTGACTGTCTTCGGATAGAGACACGGCTGAGAAAAAAGAACCAGACGAGTAACATAACTGAGCACGCTTATGCGGCGGCGGGGCTAGCTAAATTTTGACCAATGGCCCCGGTGGTCAAAACGTCTTGGTTCCCTTAATAATCCGACCTTGTGTCACAACTCATCTCAGTGGGCTGAGTAAATACCAGTCGTTTGCAGCCAGTCTTCAGACTAACTATGAGGACGTTACGGCAGTAACCAAAGTATTACTAATAGAGAATTCTTAACGAATTGGGTTATACCAAGTACGAGTGTCTGTTATAACAAAACCTTACAATAGGAAATATATATATATATATATATATATATATATATATATTAATCATGTTTCATTAAATAATATAGACAAGTTTCGTCTATTTATTTTAAATAAGTTCCTTTTCATATTGTCTGATGTTTAATATTATCACTCCAAAGACGAAAGAAAATCTGCAATATTGATACATGTTTAAATCCAATCTAAGTTTTTCGGCTTACATAAGCCATTATCAAAGATGACAATTACTTTTTCAATATAACAATCAATACACGGACGAAAACAATAGTTAATATTTCTCGTTTTACTCTCGCGTGGCCATGTGTGACGTCACGAGCTGCGACGCGATTTTCGCTTCCGCGTCTCGTATACACGTTTTAGTCGTTGCTTTGAAATTTTTCATGCAACAAAAACAGACTATCAACCCATGCTTAAATCACAGCATTTCGGAAACTTTGACGTGGTGTAATGGTTAGCAAACTTTCTTTGCTAGATAGAGCCGAAGAAGTGAGTTCGAACCTCAATGGATGCTTCATACTTTCGTCCTTGTTCCAAATCTAAGCTATGCTCTGTAAATTGTTATTATTGCAATCTATTTACATTAACTAAAAGTAGATATTGCGATTCGCTACGATAATGGAGGGTTAACATTTACCGGGTGTCTTTTTAGGTGCCAAACTGTAAATGATATACACGCTGATAAACATTATAAACTATTTTAAATATAGTGTATTCTACTTAAATGTTTTCTTCGAAGAAATAATCTATAATTGTTTAAAAAAAAACATTTTATAGAATTAAATATTTTCATGGGAACAGGATAATTTTAATATTTTTGGCGACAGACTTTAAATGCTGCAGAATTTAGTCATAAACAATTCATGACTCATTGCCAATTTGTAATGTTACACTAGAACAGCTGTGAATATTGGCCATATCGATGATCTTTTGTCTCTTTTGTGTTTTTACCTGTATCACTATATCTACCTATGACAATTTGTTCATCTAGATCTATCTCTTTCGTCATGTGACGTGAAAAGAAAGAAAGAAATATCAATGAGCACGACAGAAAGAAGTGATTGAAAGAAAGAAAAGAAGAAAAAATCAATGAGAATTATAGAAAGAAAGAATATGTGAAAAAAAGAAAGAAAGATAATCACAGAAATAAAAAAGTATACGAAAACAATGAAAGGAAGAAAGAAGAAATAAACGGTATGTATTCTCCTGAGAATAATAGAAAAAGAAAGAAATATTAAAATAAAAAAAAAAGAAAGAATCATTAAAATAATAGGAAGAAAAGATAAGTGAAAAGCAACAGAAATCGAAAAAGGAAGATCTCGTTTGACGATTAGAAATTTTCAGAATGAGTCACTGAAAGGAAACTTTAAATGTCGAAGCAAAACGCAAGAAAAGAAAAATCGTTCGCCATTCTTTGTTGTCATTCATCTCTTCGTCTGTATGTCATCCATTCTCTTATGCTGGACGGACATTCATTTTTCTTTCAGTTTTGTTTTTTTTTTTTTCACATAATTTTATTATCTAAGCAAATTGAATCCATCGAAATAAAACGAGAAAAAGAATGAAATAAAATGTTGCAGCAACCATATTAAAATCTCAGCGACTTACATTTTTGCCGGAAGTGACGACAACAGGAGACGATCGTATTGTAAACAAGCAAAAGATGTCTTTCTTGTAAAGATATTAGCATATTCAGAAGGAGCAGCATAACAGGTAATAAAAATGCCTAGACTGTTTCTTTGATACTAACATGATATACAATGCGTGAAGAGGAGAAAAATATTCTCTTAAAACAAAAGTGGAGCTGCAAAATGGAGCCCAAAGTTGAGATAAAAGCATTATTGAAGTCAACAGACAAAACCTAAAAATGTGCTCCATTTCCAAGAAAATTGCTGTCATTGATAGTAAAATAATGATGATAATACTAAAATTTTAAACTATCTGACCGAATATCGGCTTTTTTTTTCAGTTTTGGGTCAAATAGAAAATTTAAAGGACATAAAATTATTTACATTGTTCGAACTATCGTCCTCATCTTGCTGCCATATTCCACAACATTTCGGTCGTTGCACGCTCCGACCCTTCTTCTCAAGGACACATGGCACAGTGGATAAAGGTGATAGTTAGATCTAGTGACAGCATCCAAAGAGTATGTGTTAATTCCACATTAAGGCAGTGGAGAACTTGAGAGGGGAATTAAGATAACTGATAATTGACATCCATTAGATGACACGTGGAACTAGAACAGTCTAACCTAACGAGCGAAATAAAGGGTTCATTCGACATTCCAAACAACTTTACTGGTGCCGGAGTTAACACTTTAAACGTTGTGATAAATATGACAACAAAGATGAGGACGATAGACCGAGTAATTTTAATAGTGTACATAATACCTCATCTTGGAAAAAGACAGATACTGGATACAAAATTATTAGTATCTTCTATTTTCATCTCCCTTCAGAATACGTACAAATATGGCTCTCCACAATTTGATGTCCTGCAAAAGAATTTACAGCAAGATATAGGTAGGTTATTGCTGATTTCCTCTGTCTTTCTTGCCTTCAAACATGTCCGTGAGTATCATATATTCCAAGCCTTCTTTTTTCATTACGTGTCCAGAAATTTGAAAAATGTCTATTTCTTTAGTGTTTCAATTTATCTAAAACATCGTGTTTCTTTACATTTTCAGTTCATGATATTCTCAGAATCCTTCTGTAGAACCCCATTTCTGTTGCCTCAAGGCCCTTTCTTCATCTGTGAAGAGGTTTGTCCACCATGCACTGCCATATGGGAAGACTGATACCAGGTGGCAAATATCTAAGTGGTTTCTTCCTAAAAAATGTTCTGAATTATTCCTGATATCCTTTTTTTATATAATTAAAATTTTTTAAAGGAAGTTTAAATAGGTCTTTTGTCATATTTTTATCAAAGGTTTTTGTATAATAATCTATAAAAAATATAAGATGTAGGAATTTTTGCATTTGTATTATTCGCTTTTGATAGCATTTTCATTACAAATATACCATTTTATGTTCTGGTGGACCTTTTCTATTTCCAACTTTAATTCTGATATGAGTTCTGTTTATCAAAATTGGGTGATAAGGTTATTTATATGGCTCCTAGGCTTAATGTCCAGGAGAGCTTACATTCATTTACACTTAACTACTTAGCCAATAGTCTATGGTTTCTGGTATTTCTCCACTGTCGTATGTTTCATTTATTGTTTCCGTAAAATCTGGTCAATCCCTAAATTGTTTAAGAATCTCCATTATATTCAGTCAGTGCCATGCGTGATACACGTTTAAGCGATCATGTATCTTCCACACATGACAGACTTGGCAGATTTTTTCCGCAGTTTTTACTTGTAAAACCATTTGTAGTACAGCACCATTATTTTTATGATATAAAATATAAGTTTACACGCACTAATATATAAAATACATGATATCCACATAATATACATAGACGTGAAATATATATATATATATATATATATATATATATATATAGGTGATATGTGTATTTTATATATATAGGTGATATGTGTATTTATATATATATATATATATATATATATATATATATATATAGACAGTTTATGCAAACTAGGTAATCCGCAAATGTAGACCCAAGGAGGATGATATCCGGAGAGCTCAATGTAAAATTTACTGCTGATATGTTTGAATAAAAAGACCACTTTAAGGTTCCATGTAATAAGTTATTTCACCATAACCCCTTTAACAGGGTTCTGGATCATCAGACTTTTACTTCCAAAAGCTGAAATGAAAAATGAAAAGAAATTCACACGTTTTTGACGGACCGCATCAAGTATATGTAAAAATTAACAAAGTGAGGAAGTGAGCATGAGAGAGAAGATAAGATATGCGGTGGGCTAGAATAACCATTTCAATTCATGAGAGAGAGTGCATTGAAAAAGATAATCCATTTCATATTTAGTAATCTGAAAGAATTTTTAAACTTGTATCTTATTGATTGTTAAGTTGACATCTATTCGTTTGATTTTTTGTTCATTAATTAAATAAACTCGAGTTGATTATTCAGTTGACATCTATTCGTTTCAGTTTTGTTCATCGATTAAACTCGTAACTTTTTAATATACCTACATAATTATCAAAGGTTCTTTCAATTTAAATAACTTTATCGTCAATACTAATTGTTAAAGCCTTTGTATATTTCAATTTAAAATTAAATTACTAATTTAAACTTTACCTCCGTTTATTTGAAACTCACTTTCAATTGTTTAGAATATTAGATGAGAAATTTGGATAAAAGAATTTCGGAGAAAATTAGGTCCTTTTTTACAATCTTTTTATATCATACTCATATACACTTCTACATGTTTATATCCACATACCTATATCTCAAAATATACCTATGTTCTTATATTTTTTTGTTTATATCCATTAATGAAAACTATACGTATATTCCCACATTAAACACATATACACCTGCAGAGAAAACACACATACCCACATATCTACATATATATATACAGATACACTTATACTTACATATATACATATATACACACATAAAATCACCTGCATATCCACATATATACATCCATTTACATACGCACATATACATTTACACTAATATATTTATACACATACCTGTACATATATGTATATATACATACATATATACATAGTACATATACACACATACATATATAAAAAAATATGTGTACATAATTGGACAGGGAACATATGTACATATTATATGTTTTTATTGGAAAGAGACAATAAAAGTTTTTTTTATGCATGTATGTGTGTATGTGTGTATGTATGTGATATGTATGTATCTATATGTGGAAAATTTAAAATAAAGTTTTGGGGGGTAGGCTGAGTGAGTGGAAAGGTGTAACAATTAGATGGGTACCTATATGTTTTGCCATTGATATGAAAAGCGGGTAGTATATGTAGAGATATGTATAATTATACGATTTGGGTATCTATAATGAAAATTAAATATTGATATAGTCTTCGAATGCATATAAGTGGGTGTATGGGTGGACATGAGATAATGACATGTTCGTGTGTGTATATGTGTAAATGCATATCTAGTTAATATTTCCTAAAGTTGGGATATATTCCATTTTTTTTGTTCTAGATTGGCTGGAAAGTCCCCACCATTTTAAAAATTGATCCATTTTAATTTAACCTTAAGTTCTATGCTCCCATTTCCTTCGTTCGCATTTAACTTTTGTTACTGTTTTCCTGTTCTTCTCCCCAGTCAACTTTGATCTTCAATAATTATAAATGCAATTTAATTGTTATAATCTGTCTTTTAATTCATATTTATTTTTATTGTTTTCTTCTTCCTAGTGTTTTTTTTCACATTCTCTAACACTCAGTACCTAATTAAATCTTCGTGGCTTTATTGCTCGGTTTTGGGGTGAATCTAAAAAACACGACTTCGGGATCTTCTGCTTAAATAAAGCTGGTAATAATAATAATAATAATAATAATAATAAAATAAACTCTTCCACACACGAAGAGACACTTGGTCACCAAAACCGGATTATTGCCAACCTTGGACCAAGTGACTCTATGCTAAAATCGACTAATAAAAAAGTAAACGAACGAAATGGAGCCGCGAAGAGTATCGACAAGTCATGACATCCTTCTTCACTGCACTCGAAAACCCAGCAAAGAACACCACCAATCAAACATACCAAATATGGAGAAGTACGGTGGGAAATGATATAACACCTAACCTCAATCTAAACATGCTTGCCAATGTCCGTAGGGACATCATGCGAAACAACAGACTCTCAAAGGCAGAAATAGATAAGATAAAATTAGATATAAGACAAAATACTATGACCCATCACTCAAACTCTATTGAGACGAATGTAGAAATAAGGAATGCAACAGAGTATGGTGTGGATGCTGGAGAGAATGAAATACGAAATAATCTCCCAGGAAATGAAACCCAAGACTCTACCTTAAACACAACCTACAGTATTCCAGAAACTGCACCTGGAGTCATCTTCAGTGAGAATAAGTTAGAATTCCTTGAAAACCACGAAGCTGAAATCACCGAAGGAAAATGACGTCATCCAAGTACTCAGCAGAGTAACATTAACACAATTGTCAGACAGAGACCAGCTCCCGAAAAAATCCATATGACGAACTCCAACAGGCACATCGTGAAAATATACAATGCTGCTCCAAAACACTGTTAACAGATAAACCACCGGGAAACATCACAGAAGTTAACAACGTCATATACGCATACAGCTTTAGCAGCGACTCGGAAGCTTGAGTCAAGACAATAAATAAAATTAACAGACACAGAGAACCAGCTTGGAAAACCAAACTGATTCGAGAAATACAACAAATCAGATGTGAGCTTTCTATATTAGATGAGCTCACCAGAAACCCTAATATTTCAGACGTAAATTCAAAAGATCAAGCGGAAATATAACATTAAATCCCTAATTGATATTCCATCAATCAAGGAAATGCTGAAGCAGAAACTTCAGCTGAAGGCGCAGAGAACAAGACGATACGAAAAACGTTGTAGGTTCTATCGCCAAAATAAAATATTCCGAACAGATCTTAAGAAATTTTACAGGGAAATTGAAAAACACCTATACATGTCGAAAGGCCACCATCGATAGATAATGTACAGACATTCTGGGAAAATATCTGGAGCAGCCCAAAGGAGTATAACCCAAATGCAGAGTGGATACGGCGTGAAGAAGAACGAATGCTGGATACACCTCTGCAAGAATGGGAAAATATATCCACAGATGATGTTAGGCAAGCTCTAACGAAATCCCAAAAGTGAAAACCCCAGGAAGTGACAAGTTGCCCAATTTCTGGCTGTATCATCTCACATCTACCCATGAAATTCTTGCAAAAACATTATCAACGCTTGTAAATAATCCCTATAAAACCCCGGAATGGATTACTGAAGGTATGACATACCTCATACCAAAAACAACTGAAACAGACGACCCAAAAAATTATAGACCGATAACATGTCTCTCCACAACGTATAAGTTGATCACGTGTGTATTGACGAACCGTACTTATTCCTTTCTCGAAACAAACAGCACTCTCCAGCTGGAACAGAAGGGATGCAGAAGAGGTTCATATGGCTGCAAGGATCAACTTCTGATAAATAAAATGATCCTGGAAAATTGCAGGAGACGACGCAGGAATCTAAGTGCAGCGTGGATTGATTATCGTAAAGCCTTTGATAGTGTTCCACATTCTTGGATCTTAAGATTTTGGAAATGTACAAAGTCTCCCCTGTGGTATTAAATTTCCTAACGCACAGCATGGGAATGTGGAACACCAAACTATACCTTAGTCACACCGGGGCACTGCCATATCCAAACGTCTGAATATCCGACGTGGAATCTTTCAAGGAGAGACTCTGTCACCCCTTCTGTTTTGTTTATCCTTAATCCTCTTACACATGAACTGAACAACAGTAGCTATGGTTACAAAATAAATAAGAAAATATTCAATCACCTACTCTACATGGATGATCTCAAACTCTTTGCCAAAGACGACAATGAATTGAAAGGCCTCCTCAATATTGTAAAATACTTCAGTGACGACATAGGTATGGACTTCGGATTAGATAAATGTGCAAAAGTAACTTTCAAGAAAGGTAGGATTACAGAAACACCCTTAATAGATTTAGATTTTGTCAAAAAATTGGGGAACTGGAGCATGGTGAAGCTTATAAGTACCTAGGAATTAGCGAAGGAGATGGCATACAACACCCCCAAATGAAGGAAAAAAATAAGAAAAGAATACCACAGGCGTGTATGTCTGGTACTAAATACTGAGCTAAACTCAAAAACAGGATATCAGCCATAAACACATTGGCTGTCCTGTGGTGCAATACAGCTTTTAATGTCATTAACTGGACCATAGCTGAAATTAAGCGAATGGATGCCAAAACGAGAAAGCTACTCACTTGCTATCGCATGCATCATCCCAAAGCTGATGTCGACCGTCTGTATGTGCCCAGATCCGAAGGGAGGCAGAGGATTAGTTCAACTAGAACTGTCCTAAAAACTACAACAAGTGGCCTCCAAAGATATTTGGAAACTACAGAAGACTGGATGATGGTATGCGTCAAGGAACATGAAAGTAGTAAGCGTCTCTACTCCGTAATGAAGGAAGCCAACAAATTCAAAATGGAGTTCAAATGGACGTAGAGATGCAACTACAGCACAATACACCGGCTGAAACTGCAAAATACCCAAAAAAGATAGCTAAGACGAATGCAACCGACCAGTTACAGAAGCGATGGCAAGATAAACCGCTTCATGGCCAATACTCTGCCCGTACCAAACAAGCTGACGTGGACAAAACCCGTACCCATCAGTGGCTACGTAGTGCAGGGTTGAAAGCGGAAACTGAAGGTTTTATCCTTGCTGCGCAGGACCAATGCTTGCTAACTAGGAATTATCAAACACATATACTAAAATATTGTGTCAGCCAAAATGCAGATTCTGTGATAAATATCCAGAAACGATTGATCATCTTGTATCAGGTTGTACGGTGTTGGCACCCACTGAATATAAAAACCCGACATGAGAGTGGGCCAATATCTGCACTGGAAAATCTGCAACTTTTACAGGAAGAAAAACAGAAAGAAACTGGTATGAACACCACCCAGACCCGGTTTACGGAGATAGGGACCTGTTACAATTCTATGGGATTACACAATACACACTGACAGAACAATCAAGGCCAACCGCCCAAATATTGTTATTAAAGATCACAAACAAAAAACGGTGCCTCCTTATTGATATGGAAGTCCCTGCTGACTGCAATGTATCTTTGAAGATATTCAAAAAGTTGTCAAAGTACAAGGACCTTGAAATAGAAATCTGAAAATGTGGCATATGGGAACATCAACAATCCCTGTTGTAGTTGGAGCCCTCGGACTGGTTGGAAAAGATTGCAGTAGACTAATTGAAGGATTCCTGGAAGTCCATGCCTCAAGGAGATACAAAAAATTGTTCTGACAAGTACAGCCCCACCTTACGAAGGGCTTTATCTATGTAATTTAATTCTTTTTTTTTTAATTTTTTTTGTCAGTGGAAAGTCCATGATACCATTTCTAACCTTAAGTCCCTGGGTGGGACCCGGAAAGAAATGTAAACGCCAGAAATCAAAGAAAAAAAAAATAATAATAATAATAATAATAATTATGCAGAAAACTGCAGAAAATAAATATCCGAACATTTTCTGCTAGTCTAAAATTTGAAATGTCTATTGATTGGAAAAAGATTCGAATTCCAATTGAAACCAGATACAGTGAACTCTCCCAAATGGTTTAATGCAGAAAAACGTGACATAATGTAGAATTTTTTGTCCTCGACAGAATGCATCATGTAAATTACAAATCTACCATTCGTCCAAAAATTGAAAACTGCTGCTATATCCGTCTAAAATTTCCTGCTATTCATCGCGGTTTTAAAATTTTTCAAAAAAAGAAAATTATAATTACAAATTGATCCTGACTTCCTATCTCGACATTTAAAAAGGATTCACCGACCTGACAACGAGGGGCTGTCTTTTCTACAAATATTTTCATGACAACTGGACTGACGAGCTTCTTTCCCTGGTGCGTCGAATACAAGCGAGTCAACTAGATTGACATTTGACTTTGTGGGAACTGTTTAAAACAGTTAATAAAACCACTACTTCTACTTAAGTTTTTCGGTCTTCCCACCTGGATAAAACCGTTTTCGTTTAATTACTTTCCTAATAACTACAATGTTCAAAAATTTAAATTTAATATCAATCGCCATCTTCATCAGTTATTACAAAATTTTTGGTCTTGCGATGATACCGTACACAATAATAATAATAATAATAATTTTGTCCTTTGCTAAATCCAAACACTCATATTCTCCTGTTCTCGTTCACCGCCTCAGGGACCTGTAACCTTTTTTTGCATTAGTGGTATGGTTTACGTTTGATTGGGGTGAAATGATTACAAAACAAATAAAAAAAACATGTCAACGTCGTATAAATTAGCAAGAATAGTGAGTCTTGAAATACTAAAGTGATTTGTTGTCGTTTACCCAAACGAAAACCACCACTTACAAGTCGAGGTTGGAGGAAAAAGAGGTTCTATGTAGGGGAGGTGAGGTCTTCCGACTCAACGGGATAGGAGGCCCACGGATCTAAGTAATGAGGCGACAGGAGGTAGAATTGCTGCCCTAGGGACACGGATAAATAATGTAACCATGCCACACATGCAGGAGAAACCAGTCATGACTGCCAAACAATTTCTGCGACCATATCACGATATCAAAAAGAACTGTATATATATATATATATATATATATATATATATATATAAATATATATAGATAGATAGATAAGATAGATAGACAAGATAGATAGATAGATGAAAAACATTAAAGGTTTGTGTAAAATAAAGACTTTTTTCAAAAACATCTAGTCAGTCTTTTGATTGTCCCTCATATATATATATATATATATATATATATATATATATATATATATATATATATATATATATATAATATATGTAATTTCTCTTATAAATGTTATCGTTGACAATAAAGTTTCCATTACACATTTTATCAGATTGTAAATTTCTATTATCTTTTTCTCTGGTTGAGGTTCATAGTTTCGCCCAAAATAAAGCATTTTTTAACATAATTATGTAAATATCGTGTAGAAAATTGATATCCTCTCTTTCAGGTTTGTAGATACTCAGGCATTGTTTCGAAGAAATGGAACTATCTTTTTTTAAAATTCTCTGGACAAATTGTACCATCTTCTGAAAAACTAAGATCCAGCGCTCCCCCCCTTCTTTTTTTTTTCTAAATTCTAAACTTGACGAAGGCTCGAGAAAAAATCGAGCGTAACGACGTGTAAACACAAAGAGGCCTCAAGTTCAGTTCCGTTAACAAACTTTATAGTGACTTTCAATTATATAAGAATAAAGAACGACCGTTTTTTTTTTTCAAACTTTATTCTTTATGACGAATGCACTTTTAACAGGGTGGATGCATTTTAAATTTTTTGAAAACAAGATGATAGATAGATAGAAGATAGATATTAGAAGATAAACATAGAGTAGATAGATAGATAGATAGATAGACAGATAGAAATGCACAGATAGATAGATAGATAGACACATAGGAATACACTGAGATATATAGATAGATAGATGAATAGATACATAGATGAGATAGATAGATAGATAGATAGATAGAAACATACTGAGATAGATGATAGATAGATAGATAGATAGATAGATAGATAGATATTGAACTCCGATCTAAACAAAATCAGATAAACATTATCAAGGCTTTTTATTAAATTCGACAAGTACAAGACTGAATAGTTACGAAATTTTTCTCTCCTAGTCTCTCATTAAAGAAGATCGCTCGTTTGATCAACGTTTCGATCAAGTTTATTTTTTCATTCAATTTAAGCCGAAATGAGTAAAACGGAGTTTCGAAGGCTAGATTAATTGTAATTCATTAAATCTTTATCCAATTAGCAAATCAATTAAGTTGCCCTGTCAAACTCAGCAAGCATTTTAGAAAATTGAAGCTGAGCTCATCGAGACCTACCGGGTTCAACAAGAAGACGTAAAGATTCACATCGTTTGTGCTTTGTAAAAGGACAGAATGATGAGTTTTTGAGGCACTCAGGTTTTTTTGGGGGGCTTGATTTTGTTTTGTTCTTTGTTGGTTTTTTTTTGTTTTTTGTTACGATTTTTTTATGCAATGAGAAAATTTTTTTAGCTCGGAGGTTTTATTTTATTGATCTGTATCTTTTTATTGTATCATATTTTTTTTTTTACATGCTTTAGTGAAAATAAATTGTCATGAACGCATCTAAAAATTACTTATAGTCCTACTTTTTAATTCGTTATATAGATAGATAGATAGATGTTTGTGAACAGACCGAGATGATAGTTTTGTGATGTCAACGAACACTCGTTGACCTTTTTTGAAATGTCAACGAATACTCGTTGTCACATTCGTAATTCTCGTTGTAGTAGAGACTTTATAATCGTTTTCCACTGCCTTAACCGGGCATTGAACTCACACTCTTTGGGTCCTGTCACTAGATTTAACTAACGCCTTTATCCACCGTGGATACAAAGTGTTGATTTATTATACAATGAATGTTCGTCGTTGTATGATTTGTATTTTGTAAGAAATATGTATGTATGTGTGGGATGTAGATCGTCACAATACCCCCACCCCGAGATTAAAGAAATTATAACAAAATTCGTTAATATATCACGTCAGGGTCACCAATAAAATGTGGCGGACTTCACCACATTAATTTAACTTAAATTAGGAAACCAAACTGACGTGAAGAAAAAAGGATAAGCAAAAACATCATTACACATAAAATATGTATTTAACAAGATGTACAAACAAGGATGTGGAAGAAGGATGGCATTGAGTAAAACAAGAGTTGTCTCCTTTAACTATCAATTGTTCCAAAGTTCACTGAAAAGAAATTAGGTTGTAATAGTTTCTGGTAATAAATGTTTTCAACAGTTCTTGCTGCATAAGAAATAATTTTATAACTTGAAAAAAGTTCAATCGACATGCTTCCTCCAAACGGTACTTGGTACAAAGAAAAGAGTGATTAGAACTAGCTTGTAATACAAGAGTTTAGTAATGTCTACGTCTTAATAAAAAAGAATCCGCAACAACCAAGTGACTTCAATCGGAAGAAGATGGCTTATGTTCACCTTCTGTTTTCACTACAATAAACGCAGACAGACTAATAAGTCCGAATCTCTTAAAATATTTTACGCTTTTTATATAGTAAAAATACCAATAAAAAAAACTCTTTTTACATATTCCTCATTATTAGTTCTCATAAAATCACAAATAGACATAGTGTGGCAGACTTCATTGCATTAATTTAACTTAGATTAGGAAACCAAACTGACGTGAAGAAAAAAGGATAAGCCAAAAACATCATTACACATAAAATATATATTTAACAAGATGTACCAACAAAGATGTGAAAGAAAACCATGCATTGAGTAAAACAAGAGTTGTCTTTCTTTAACTATTATTTGTATTCCAAAGTTCACTAAAAGAAAGAGATTTTGTGATAACATTATAACTGAAGTTATAATTGTGAGCGAGCAGAGTTTCGTAATTGATACATGCGCAAAAGACATTCATATCGGAGCCATGTAGTCGTTTTAGGCCGACTGCCATGCAGACAATACAGACGTTCACGTCGAAATACTCGAAGTATTACGACGGATTATCGTCGAAACAAAACATCGTTATAGTAGTGACGACAAGAGTTTTGAAAGTCAGACAACTGGTAAACATTGTGTTGAGGATTCAGAAACACAGTCGGAGTAAACAATTACGAAATATACTTGTTACAAGTATGAAATATATTTGTTGCTTCGGGTGACGACAAAATTTTTAAGCACTTTGGTTTAAAAAATAACATGTCCTGTGTGTAAAAAAAAGTCTTGCGAATATGGAGAAAGTTTTGACCTCCATGGTTGAAAAGTCAACAACGGCACAAAAAACAGCAAAACGAGTTGCTACTATACAAAAACAGCAACTAGAGTTGCTGAATATAGTTTTGAAGAAAACAGAAAATGCATCAATGCTTCTTACGCCGGACTGATTCTTGCTGCGTGTTTTCTCAGACATGAAGAAATATTTAGTCAGGAATGCAGAATCTTGGAAGAAGATAAAAAACCAGGCTGTTGTTAAGGAAAAACAGCTCCAACAGAGTGCGAAAATACTGTAATTATATTTTACCAAGAAAATCAGGTAAAATAGGGTTTAAATACAAAATATAAATTCTGACGATAATTTTTTGTGACAAGTGCTCTCTGTTCTATGCTAGTTGGAGGTGGATGAATTTAACTATCAAAGAGGATGACGATTTTGTCACGTATGGAGGTACCGCTAACAGAGAATGTGAACAATTTAAATGACTGCGAAAAACTAAAGGAAAAATTTTAAAAATATTTTCCTAATGTTCTGTCTAATGAACTGGATCGGTGTTCAAAATTCAAGGCGAATTTTCAGGTAAAAAAAGGTTTGACGCCAGTATTCAAACCGAAACGGATCGTACCATTCGCAACATTAGAACAAGTAAATGAAGAATTTGACAGACTAGAAAGAATCGGTATATTGCAGAAAATAAAACCATTCGAAATGGGTTGCATCAGCGGTGGACGTAAAGAAAAAAATGACATTTCTGTTTGCGTAGATTTCTCGACTGGATTAAATAGTTGTCTTGAAAAAGGAAATTTTAACTTCTATAGTTGAAATTCAACAACAACACTAGAAACAACAACAAAATATCCAACAGTTACTATAGATGCAAAATCCAACAAGAGTTTTTGGAAGTGGTTTTGAAGAATAATGCTTCAACGTCTTTTACGCCAGACACGGTGGAAACTTTTGCTGTGCATTTTTGCAGACATGAAGAAATATTCAGTCGGGAATGCAGTGGTTGGCGGGACGATAAAAAAATGGTTGTTATTAAGAAAATAACTTCAACAGAGTAAGAGAATACCACAATTATATTTTACAGAGAAAACTAAGCGAAATAGGGTTTTTAGACACAGTATAAATTCTGACGAAAATTTTTAATGACAAGTGCTCGGTGTTCCATGCTCGTTGGAGCTGCATGAATTTAACCAAAAAGAAGATTTTGTCACGTATGGAGGTATCACCAACATAGAATGTGTACAATTTAAACTAAAGAAAATGACTCCAGATATGTTCAAGGGATTAATTTTCGTGCAAGTTCTAACAGTGGGAAAAAGATTCTGAATTACAAACGAAAATATTAGCATAGATTGAGCATAATAATAATGTGAACCGCGGGAAATACTGGACGATTGCGAAACAATGTTAAGTCTGAAGCATGATGCTGAAAAACTTCAGAATAAAGAATGCATTGGTAAAAGCTAAGCAAAAAATGCGCAAAAGAGGAATATAAAACTTTGTTTCAGATATGGAAAAATGTATCTTGTATCTTGTCCATGGAAAAATGCAGAATTCTATAACTGTGGTAAAAAAAAAAAAGGATATATTAAATTACACTGCAGAAATAAGCCAAGGAAATATTTTCGTAGGAAGTAATATATATTATAGCAAACAAAATAGTCACACGAAAAAAAAAAGAAAATTTGTTATCGTGCTAATCAATAATGTGAGAAAAAAACGTTACTAGATACTGGTATTGACATTTCAATAGTAAATGAAACCATATGGAAAGAAATTAGAAAAAAAAACTTTATTAAAAAGAATTTACAAAGTCGCAACTTCGGTTTGTGGCGATAAATTATTTTTGTGGGAAGAATTAACATGTGATGTTTATATTCGAAATAAATGTTGATGTTCTAAGAAAAGCGGCAAATCTATTCGGTACGGACTGGATGGAACTATTTGAAAAGTGGGATTTCCGATAAACGCTCATTGTAAAAAATGTAAGTAGACAAGCGACAAATTTAAAATAGTCAAAGGAAGAATTAAAAATATGTTTTCCTGATGTTCTGTCAAATGAACTGAGTCAAAGTTCAAAATTCAAGGCGAATTTTCAGGTAAAAAAGGTTCGACGCCAGTATTTAAACCGAAACGGGGGCGTACCATTCGCAGTATTATAACAAGTAAATGAAGAATTTGACAGACTAGAAAGAAAGGGTATATTGCAGTAAATAAACCATTCGAAATGGGTTGCATCAGCGGTGGAGATACTGCTGAGAACAAACAGGCAAGTACTGTGCCCGAACCCGATTTTGTGGGTGCTGGTTAAATTTTGACCAGTGGCCCAGGTGGAAAAGCCTCGGGTTTCCAAACATAAAACTTGTGTTGTATCCTAGTCCGCCGTTGGGGCGATAGGTAAATACCAGTGGGGGTCGGTGTTTGTCCCAGGTCCGCAATAAGACTAGACCTCTTGTCTTCGGAGAGAGGGTGACTGTCTTCGGATAGAGACACGGCTGAGAAAAGAACCAGACGAGTAACATAACTGAGCACGCTTATGCGGCGGCGGGGGCTAGCTAAATTTTGACCAATGGCCCCGGTGGTCAAAACGTCTTGGTTCCCCTTAATAATCCCGACCTTGTGTCACAACTCATCTCAGTGGGCTGAGTAAATACCAGTCGTTTGCAGCCAGTCTTCATACTAACTATGAGGACGTTACGGCAGTAACCGAAGTATTACTAATAGAGAATTCTTAACGAATTGGGTTATACCAAGTACGAGTGTCTGTTATAACAAAAACCTTATAATAGGAAATATATATATATATATATATATATATATATATATATATATTAATGCATGTTTCATTAAATAATATAGACAAGTTTCGTCTATTTATTTTAAGTAAGTTCCTTTCATATTGTCTGATAAGCTTAATATTATCACTCAAAGACGAAAGAAAATCACAATATTGATACATGTTTAAATCCAATCTAAGTTTTCGGCTTACATAAGCCATTATCAAAGATGACAATTACTTTTCAATATAACAATCAATACACGGACGAAACAATAGTTAATATTTCTCGTTTTTACTCTCGCGTGGCCATGTGTGACGTCACGAGCTGCGACGCGATTTTCGCTTCCGCGTCTCGTATACACGTTTTAGTCATTGCTTTGAAATTTTTCATGCAACAAAAACTGACTATCAACCCATGCTTAAATCACAGCATTTCGGAAACTTTGACGTGGTGTAATGGTTAGCAAACTTTCTTTGCTAGATTGAAGAAGTGAGTTCGAACCTCAATGGATGCTTCATACTTTCGTCCTTGTTCCAAATCTAAGCTATGCTCTGTAAATTGTTATTATTGCAATCTATTTACATTAACTAAAAGTAGATATTGCGATTCGCTACGATAATGGAGGGTTAACATTTACCGGGTGTCTTTTTAGGTGCCAAACTGTAAATGATATACACGCTGATAAACATTATAAAACTATTTTAAATATAGTGTATTCTACTTAAATGTTTTCTTCGAAGAAATAATCTATAATTGTTTAAAAAAAACATTTTATAGAATTAAATATTTTTCATGGGAACAGGATAATTTTAATATTTTTGGCGACAGACTTTAAATGCTGCAGAATTTAGTCATAAACAATTCATGACTCATTGCCAATTCTGTAATGTTACACTAGAACAGCTGTGAATATTGGCTTCATATCGATGATCTTTGTCTCTTTTGTGTTTTTACCTGTATCACTATATCTACCTATGACAATTTGTTCATCTAGATCTATCTCTTTCGTCATGTGACGTGAAAAGAAAGAAAGAAATATCAATGAGCACGACAGAAAGAAGTGATTGAAAAGAAAGAAAGAAAGAAAAATCAATGAGAATTATAGAAAGAAAGAATATGTGAAAAAAAAGAAAGAAAAGATAATGACAGAAATAAAAAGTATACGAAAACAATGAAAGGAAGAAGAAAGAAGAAATAAACGGTATGTATTCTCCTGAGAATAATAGAAAAAAGAAAGAAATATTAAAAATAAAAGAAAAAAGAAAGAATCATTAGAATAATAGGAAGAAAAAAATAAGTGAAAAGCAACAGAAATCGAAAAAGGAAGATCTCGTTTGACGATTAGAAATTTTCAGAATGAGTCACTGAAAGGAAACTTTAAATGTCGAAGCAAAACGCAAGAAAAGAAAAATCGTTCGCCATTCTTTGTTGTCATTCATCTCTTCGTCTGTATGTCATCCATTCTCTTATGCTGGACGGACATTCATTTTTCTTTCAGTTTTGTTTTTGTTTTCTTTTCACATAATTTTATTATCTAAGCAAATTGAATCCATCGAAATAAAACGAGAAAAAAAGAATGAAATAAAATGTTGCAGCAACCATATTAAAATCTCAGCGACTTACATTACTTTGCCGGAAGTGACGACAACAGGAGACGATCGTATTGTAAACAAGCAAAAGATGTCTTTCTTGTAAAGATATTAGCATATTCAGAAGGAGCAGCATAACAGGTAATAAAATGCCTAGACTGTTTCTTTGATACTAACATGATATACAATGCGAAGAGAGGAGAAAAATATTCTCTTAAAACAAAAAAGTGGAGCTGCAAAATGGAGCCCAAAGTTGAGATAAAAGCATTATTGAAGTCAACAGACAAAACCTAAAAATGTGCTCCATTTCCAAGAAAATTGCTGTCATTGATAGTAAAATAATGATGATAATACTAAAATTTTAAACTATCTGACCGAATATCGGCTTTTTTTTTCAGTTTTGGGTCAAATAGAAAATTTAAAGGGACATAAAATTATTTACATTGTTCGAACTATCGTCCTCATCTTGGTTGCCATATTTATCACAACATTTCGGTCGTTGTACGCTCCGACCTTCTTCTCAAGGACACATGGCACAGTGGATAAAGGTGATAGTTAGATCTAGTGACAGCATCCAAAGAGTATGTGTTCAATACCTGGTTAAGGCAGTGGAGAACTTGGAGAGGGGAATTAAGATAACTGATAATTGACATCCATTAGACATGACACGTGGAACTAGAACAGTCTAGCCCAACGAGCGAAATAAAGGGTTCACTCCGACATTCCAAACAACTTAAGAAGGCCGGAGCGTACAACGGGCGAAACGTTGTGATAAATATGACAACAAAGATGAGGACGATAGACCGAACAATTTTAATAGTGTACATAATACCTCATCTTGGAAATATAGACAGATACTGGATACAAAATTATTAGTATCTTCTATGTGTCGTGTCCCTTCAGAATACGTACAAATATGGCTCTCCACAATTTCCTGTCCTTTGTAGCTCTTAATTTACACAAGATATATAGGTAGGTTATCCGCTGATTTCCTCTGTCTTTCTTGCCTTCAAACTGTCCTGTGAGTATCATATATTCCAAGCCTTCTTTTTTCATTACGTGTCCGAGAAATTTCAACTGTCTATTTCTAGTGTTTCAATTTATCTAAAACATCGTCGTTGCTTACATTTTCAGTTCATGATATTCTCAGAATCCTTCTGTAGAACCCCATTTCTGTTGCCTCAAGGCCCTTCTTCATCTGTGAAGAGTTTGTCCACCATGCACTGCCATATGGGAAGACTGATACCAGGTCATAAATATCTAAGTGGTTTCTTCCCAATAAATGTTCTGAATTATTCTGATATCCTTTTTTTTATATAATTAAAATTTTCATAGTAGTTTAAATAGGTCTTTGTGTCATATTTTATCAAAGGTTTTTGTATAATAATCTATAAAATATACGTGTAGGTCTTTTTGCATTTGTATTATTCGCTTTGATAGCATTTTCATTACAAATATACCATTTTATGTTCTGGTGGACCTTTTCTATTTCCAACTTAATTCTGATATGAGTTCTGTTTATCAAAATTCGGGTGATAAGGTTATTTATATGGCTCCTTAAGCTTAATGTCCAATGGAGCTTACATTCATTTACACTTAACTACTTAGCCAATAGTCTATGGTTTCCGGTATTTCTCCACTGTCGTATGTTTCATTTATTGTTTCCGTAATCTGGTCAATACCTAAATTGTTTAAGAATCTCCATTATATTCAGTCAGTGCCATGCGTGATACACGTTTAGGCGATCATGTATCTTTCCACACATGACAGACTTGGCAGATTTTTTCCGCAGTTTTTACTTGTAAAACCATTTGTAGTACAGCACCATTATTTTTTATGATATAAAATATAAGCTACACGCACTAATATATAAAATACATGATATCACATAATATACATAGACGTAAATATATATATATATATATATATATATATATAGGTGATATGTGTATTTATATATATATAGGTGATATGTGTATTTATATATATATATATATATATATATATATATATATATATATATATAGTTTATGCAAACTAGGTAATCCGCATGGGTAGACCCAAGGAGGATGATATCCGGAGAGCTCAATGTAAAATTTAGAGCCGATATGTTTGAATAAAAACAGACCACTTTAAGGTTCCATGTAATAAGTTATTTCACCATAACCCCTTTAACAGGGTTCTGGATCATCAGACTTTACTTCCAAAAGCTGAAATGAAAAATGAAAAGAAATTCACACGTTTTTGACGGACCGCATCAAGCATATGTAAAATTAACAAAGTGAGGAAGTGAGGTGAGAGAGAAGATAAGATATGGGTGGGCTAGATGTACCATTTCAATTCATAGAGAGTGCATTGAAAAAGTAATCCATTTCATATTTAGTAATCTTTTTTTATTTTTTTAAACTTGTATCTTATTGATTGTTAAGTTGACATCTATTCGTTTGATTTTTGTTCATTAATTAAATAAACTCGAGTTGATTATTCAGTTGACATCTATTCGTTTCAGTTTTGTTCATCGATTAAACTCGTAACTTTTTTAATATACCTACATAATTATCAAAGGTTCTTTCAATTTAAATAACTTTATCGTCAATACTAATTGTTAAAGGGTAGTATATTTCAATTTAAATTAAATTACCAATTTAAACTTTACCTCCGTTTATTTAAACTCACTTTCAATTGGAGAATATTAGATGAGAAATTTGGATAAAATATTACTCGGAGAAAATTAGGTCCTTCTTTTACAATCTTTTATATATCCATACTCATATACACTTCTACACATGTCTATATCCACATACCTATATCTCACTATATACCTATGTGTTCTTATATACACCTGCACACACATCCACACGAAAAACTATACGTATATTCCCATATTTACACATATACACCTGCAGAGAAACACATACCCACATATCTACATATATATCTACAGATACACTTATACTTACATATATACATATATACACATAAAATCACCTGCATATCCACATACATATACATCCATTAACATACGCACATATACATTTACACACATATATGTATACACATACACACACATATGTATACATACATACACACATACATACACATACACACACATACATGCATAAAAAAAAACTTTGTATGCCTCTCTTTCCATATAAAAACATATACATGTACATATTAACAGGTATATGTGTGTTATATGAAAGACAGGCATACCATAGTATTTTTGTATATGTATAGTATACATAATACCTGTTGTATGTGTGTATGTATGTATACATATGTGTGTGTGTATATGGCATACAAAGTTTTGGGGTTTTTTTTTTTTGCTATGTGAGTGTGCAGGTGTACAATTAGATGGGTACCTATATGTTTTGCCATAGATATGAAAGAGCGGGTAATATATGTGTAGAGATATGTATAATTATACGATTTGGGTATCTATAATGTAATTAAATATTGATATAGTCTTCGAATGCAGACATAAGTGGGTGTATGGGTGGACATGAGGATAAAGACATGTACGTGTGTGTATATGTGTACGTGCATATGTACGCATATGTATGTATGTGGATATATTGCATATTATGTTCTAGATTGGCTGGAAAGTCTCATCATTTTAAAATTGAAATGGTTTAATGTAACCGTAAGTTCTATGCTAACATTTCCTTCGCTCGCATTTCTCGCTTTTGTTGCTGTTTTCCGGTTCCTTCCTTCCCAGTCAACTTTGATCTTCAATAATTTAAATGCAATGGCAATTGTTATAATCTGTCTTTTTAATTCCCGTTTCTTTTATTGTTTCTTTCCTTGATAGTGTTTTTTTTTTCACATTCTCTAACGCTCAGTACCTAATAGCATCTTCGTGGCTTTATTGCCTTGCTTGGGGTGAATCTAAAAAACATGACTTAAGCCTGCTTAAATAATAATAATAATAATAATAATAATAATAATAATAATAATAATAATAATAAACTCTTCCACACACGAAGAGACACTTGGTCACCAAAACCGGATTATTGCCAACCTTGGACCAAGTGACTCTATGCAAAATCGACTAATAAAAAGTAAACGAACGAAATGGAGCCGCGAAGAGTATCGACAAGTCATGACATCCTTCTTCACTGCACTCGAAAACCCAGCAAAGAACACCACCAATCAAACATACCAAATATGGAGAAGTACGGTGGGAAATGATAAGACCTAACCTTAATCCAAACATGCTTGCCAATGTACGTAGGGACATCATGCGAAACAACAGACTCTCACAGGCGGAAATAGATAAGATAAAATTACATATAAGACAAAATACTATGACCCATCACTCAAACTCTATTGAGACGAATGTAGAAATAAGGAATGCAACAGAGTATGGGGTGGATGCTGGAGAGAATGAAGTACGGAATAATCTCCCAGGAAATGAAACCCAAGACTCTACCTTAAACACAACCTACAGTCCTCCAGAAACTGCACCTGAAGTCATCTTCAGTGACAATAAGTTAGAATTCCTTGAAAACCATGGAGCTGAAATCACCGAAGCGAAAATGACGTCATCCAAGTGCTCAGCAGAGTAACATTCACACAATTGTCAGACAGAGACCAACTCCCGAAAATCCATATGACGAACTCCAACAGGCACATCGTGAAAATATACAATGCTGCTCTGGAAACACTGTTAACAGATAAACCACCGGGAAACATCACAGAAGTTAACAACGTCATATACGCCACAGCTTTAGCAGCGACTCGGAAGCTTGGAGTCAAGACAATAAATAAAATTAACAGACACAGAGAACCAGCTTGGAAAACCAAACTGATTCGAGAAATACAACAAACCAGATGTGAGCTTTTATATTAGATGAGCTCACCAGAAACCCTAATATTTCCACGTAAATTCAAAAAGATCAAGCGGAAATATAACATTAAATCCCTAATTGATATTCCATCAATCAAGGAAATGCTGAAGCAGAAACTTCAGCTGAAGGCGCAGAGAACAAGACGATACGAAAAACGTTGTAGGTTCTATCGCCAAAATAAAATATTCGAACAGATCTTAAGAAATTTTACAGGGAAATTGGAAAACACCTATACATGTAGAAAGGCCACCATCGATTGATAATGTACAGAGATTCTGGGAAAATATCTGGAGCAGCCCAAAGGAATATAACCCAAATGCAGAGTGGATACCGCGTGAAGAAGAACGAATGCTGGATACACCTCTGCAAGAATGGGAAAATATATCCACAGATGATGTTAGGCAAGCTCTAACGAAATCCCCAAAATGTAAATCCCCAGGAAGTGACAAGTTGCCCAATTTCTGGCTGTATCATCTCACATCTACCCATGAAATTCTTGCAAAAACATTATCAACGCTTGTAAATAATCCCTATGAAATCCCGGAATGGATTACTGAAGGTATGACATACCTCATACCAAAAACAACTGAAACAGACGACCCGAAAAATTATAGACCGATAACATGTCTCTCCACAACGTATAAGTTGATCACGTCTGTACTGACGAACCGTACTTATTCCTTTCTCGAAACAAACAGCACTCTCCCGCTGGAACAGAAGGGATGCAGAAGAGGCTCATATGGCTGCAAGGATCAACTTCTGATAAATAAGATGATCCTGGAAAATTGCAGGAGACGACGCAGGAACCTAAGTGCAGCGTAGATTGATTATCGTAAAGCCTTTGATAGTGTTCCACATTCTTGGATCCTTAAGACTTTGGAAATGTACAAAGGTATTAAATTTCCTAAAAAAAGCACAGCATGGAATGTGGAACACCAAACTATACCTTAGTCACACCGGGGGCACTGCCATATCCAACCGTCTGAATATCCGACGTGGAATCTTTCAAGGAGACTCTCTGTCACCCCTTCTGTTTTGTTTATCCTTAATCCCTCTTACACATGAACTGAACAACAGTAGCTATGGTTACAAAATAAATAAGAAAATATTCAATCACCTACTCTACATGGATGATCTCAAACTCTTTGCCAAAGACGACAATGAGTTGAAAGGCCCTCAATATTGTAAAATACTTCAGTGACGACATAGGTATGGACTTCGGATTAGATAAATGTGCAAAAGTAACTTTCAAGAAAGGTAGAATTACAGAAACACCCTTAATAGATTTAGATTTTGTCACAAAGATTAGGGAACTGGAGCATGGTGAAGCTTATAAGTACCTAGGAATTAGCGAAGGAGATGGCATACAACACCCCCAAATGAAGGAAAAAATAAGAAAAGAATACTACAGGCGTGTACGTCTGGTACTAAATACTGAGCTGAACTCAAAAAACAGGATATCAGCCATAAACACATTGGCTGTCCCTGTGGTGCAATACAGCTTTAATGTCCTTAACTGGACCATAGCTGAAATTAAGCGACTGGATGTCAAAACGAGAAAGCTACTCACTTGCTATCGCATGCATCATCCCAAAGCTGATGTCGATCGTCTGTATGTGCCCAGATCCGAAGGAGGCAGAGGATTAGTTCAACTAGAACTGTCCTACAAAACTACAACAATTGGCCTCCAAAGATATTTGGAAACTACAGAAGACTGGATGATGGTGTGCGTCAAGGAACATGAAAGTAGTAAGCGTCTCTACTCCGTAATGAAGGAAGCCAACAAATTCAAAAATGGAGTTCCAAATGGGCGTAGAGATGCAACTACAGCACAATACACCGGCTGAAACTGCAAAATACTAAAAAAAGATAGCTAAGACGAATGCAACAGACCAGTTACAGAAGCGATGGCAAGATAAACCGCTTCATGGCCAATACTCTGCCCGTACCAAACAAGCTGACGTGGACAAAACCCGTACCCATCAGTGGCTACGTAGTGCAGGGTTGAAAGCGGAAACTGAAGGTTTTATCCTTGCTGCGCAGGACCAATGCTTGCTAACTAGGAAATTATCAAGCACATATACTAAAATATTGTGTCAGTCCAAAATGCAGATTCTGTGATAAATATCCAGAAACGATTGATCATCTTGTAGCAGGTTGTACGGTGTTGGCACCCACTGAATATAAAACCCGACATGACAGAGTGGGCCAATATCTGCACTGGAAAATCTGCAACTTCTACGGGAAGAAAACTGAAAGAAACTGGTATGAACACCACCCAGACCTGGTTACGGAGATAGGACCTGTTACAATTCTATGGGACTACACAATACACACTGACAGAACAATCAAGGCCAACCGCCCAGATATTGTTATTAAAGACCATAAACAAAAACGGTGCCTCCTTATTGATATGGCAGTCCCTGCCGACTGCAATGTATCTTTGAAGATATTCAAAAAGTTGTCAAAGTACAAGGACCTTGAAATAGAAATCGCGAAAATGTGGCATATGGGAACATCAACAATCCCTGTTGTAGTTGGAGCCCTAGGACTGGTTGGAAAAGATTCCAGTAGACTAATTGAAGGGATACCTGGAAGTCCATGCCTCAAGGAGATACAGAAAATTGTTCTAACAAGTACAGCCCACACCTTACGAAGGGCTTTATCTATGTAATCTTTTTTTTTTTTTTTTTTTTTTTTTTTTTTTTTGTCAGTGGAAAGTGTCATGACGCCATTTCTAACCTTAGGTCCCTGGGCGGGACCCGGAAAGAAATGTGTAAACGCCAGAAATCAAAGAAAATAAAAATATAATAATAATAATAATAACGAAATCGAAATCTCAAAGATCTGGCACATGAGAACATCAACAATCCCTTTTGTAGTTGGAGCCGTCGCATTGATTGGAAAAGATTCGAATAGACTAATTGAAGGAATCCCTGGAAGCCCATGCCTTAAAGAAATACAAAACAATGTTCTCACGCGTACAGCCCACACCTTACGAAGGGCTTTGTCTATGTAATTTTTTTTTTTTTTTTTTTTTTTTTTTCCAGTGGAAAACGTCATGATGCCATTTCTAACCTTAGGTCTCTGGGCGGGACCCGGAAAGAAATGAGAACACATCAAAAATCAAAGGAAATAATAATAATAATAATGATAATAAACCATCTTCAGATTTTAAAAAATATATACACAGACTTTAAACAGGAGCGAGAACTTACCTATAAGGTACTCTTCCGCCTAACTCCCCCAATTATTTTTCCTGACACTAAGAGGAAGTAAAAAGAAAGAAGAAAGATACAAAAAATTAAAAAAAATAAAACAGTAAAACACATCAACAAGAAATCAATAAACCAACAGTGGTACTTGTGCCCATACCCCTAAAAAATTGAAATACATAAAGATAGACATATACAAGGTGTATACATAACTTTGGTCAGTTTCGGGGTCAGACAATAGATTCAAATAACATCGCTATAACGTCATATATTCCCTCAGCAAAATAAAACTTATTTGAAAATGTTGAAAAGAACGTTATCTGTTACCTGTGTAGGTTTCAAACATAGTTTTTTTTTAAGTTTGAAACTGCTCAGTTACGTTGATATATTGGCGAAGAATATTAGAAAAAGCCAGGACTTACACTGGCAGCAAACCGAATACTTATAAGTAGAACATAAATTCAGTAAATATACAAAGACATATAGAGTGTAAGACAAAGATGTGTCTTCTCGCCGGACCTATTCAACCTATACAGTGGGGCGATTCTATGAGAATTATAATTTCTGCTAGGATTCATTATTGGCGGCCACAATCTTAACAAAAAAAATATATGCAGGTGACACAGTGTTGACAGAAGATATAGAAATGAAACTGCAGGAACTCCAACAGAAGGTAGTTAAGGAAAGCGAGAAGAAAGGACTAAACGTCAATTGAAAGAAGACAGAATGTATGGTTGTCAGCAAAAGGAACATCCCTATATGCCAATTATAAATTGGAGACACCAAAAACAACCGTCCTGGGTAAGACGATAAACTATATTGGTGTTATTCAATCTTTAGAGTGGGGCAATCTTTAGGGAATTTTCAAGTCCGTGTCGGATTCATTATTGACAGATACAAGATGGTCATGATAAGATATGAAGACGACATAGTGTTGATAGCAGACACAGAAATGAAACTGAAGGAATTCCAACAAAAGGTTGTGAAGGAAAGCTAGAAGAAAGGACTAAGCATCAATTACAAGAAGGCAGAATGTATGGTTGTCAACAAAATGAACGTCCCAACACGCAAATTATAAATTGGTGATCCCAAAATCAATTTTTTACCCAACAATTAAAGAGGGCAAACTGCTATGAGATTTCGTAATTATTTTATCCTTCGTGTTTTCGTAAGACCGTCTGCAGCTCTCAGAAAATTTAGCGACGCTTTACAAGAGCTTTCATTGGTCAAAAAATAGAAATTTGAATTCAAATTTCGATGTCAATGGAACACCGTACTATACAAAAAAAAACACAATGAAAACTATACGTGTGCCACATTTGTATTTGCGAACGATAAGCTACCGATGTGCCTATATATACTGTCCAAATTTTCATTCTGATGTTGTCTATCAGGTTAAAGATATTTTGTGAGAAAAATTTTTTTTAAAAATCATGGTATCCTCTTGAAAGACTAGATTTTCATGCCTCACAAATCACAAATTCTTCTTTTGCGTAATTCTCTTTGACGACGATTCTGTGAAGAGTCTTCGCTAGCGGAAACCTCCGGTAGGCGCGCTGAGAGATCAGAAGCCTGAAATGAAGAATATCTGCACAAACAACACCTCAGGATGACCATCGCAGCGGAAATGCAAAATCCACATTCCAAGTAATTCTATCGTTAACGTGTCCAGATCTTCGCTTTCCTCATTTCTTAAGGGGTTCTCAGAAAATCACTGAAGCAGACGGTAACGAAAAGAGGACAAAATGTACAATAAAATGCCAGCAGGCATATATTTGCAAGAAAGGAAGACATAGTGGAAAATGTAATTTTAAAATGCATTGCTACTCAACAGGTTTCTCTGTTTGGATCGACGAAGGAGTAGTCAGCGATAAACAGCGTCTAAGTGGGTGGATTCAGTGTTTTATCATGGACGCCTGACTTGGAAACCTTGCAGTCGAAGAGGCTGCAGCTGTAGCTAGAGTCATTCAGGTGAAAGAATACAGGTTTAAATCAGACGCACTGTCGATTCTTTAAATGAGATGGATGTCGAAACCAGGTAATGACTTGTTTCTGTGACTAGAGAGGAGAATGTTAGTCCTAAATTACAAACATAATAGGAAAAAGTTTAGAAGGGAAATTGTTCAAGATATCCATTAATTAGCTAATTAACAATTGCACCAAATACTAAGAGTCTATTATTACGAATCGTATAAATAATTGATCAAAAGCTGAAGAAATATACCTATTACATTACTTACATTCTGACTAATGTCTTAATCTCTGTCGTTACAACGTTTCGGCCGCTGTGCTCACTGGTCTTCCTCAGGTGCCTATCGTGCCAGGTAACCTGAATTAAATTTCTAACTGAACTATTTATTTAATCTACAGGTTTAGATTGTTTTTGTCCCGTGTCCATATCTAGGAGTATCAAGTTTTATCCTCTTTTTTTGTATCGTTTAGTTATTGATCGTCCTGTTTCAAATGAGCCTGTACTCACTCCGGTTAAAATGTTTGAAATCTTAATTACTATACCACGACATTCGTAAAACAACGTTTCAGGCCCTTATGTCTCGTGAGAAAATGTCGAATTCAGAGATTGTAAATTAACGTTCTTATTAGAAGCATATGGTAGATACTGTAAACTCCTGTCACGCTTCTCCGACTTCGTTTTCTCCATTATACTATTGAGGCTTTGCTGTGGTTTCTCTTTCTTTATTAATAGTTCCCATATGGTACTGAATTAAATGCTAGGCCTACTGAGGATTTTTCTAAACATTCTGCCACAAAATTTGATCTAACATATAATGGATATGGACGTGTCTGCCGAAGTAGAACAAAGCTATAAAAAAAAACAAAAGACGTCCACCACAAAAAAAAAAACCATGACCGATGCCACCTACTCAAGAAAGATGGTATCCACGGAGAGAAGTCATTCCTTACACATTATGAACCATTTCTGATTGGAGAGAACGCGTTTCAATTAAGGTACAGAAAAGATATTTTAACGTTTAATAAAAAGTATATGTAAAAATTGATGTTACTGAAAAATACAACAAAAGTTGTCAGATGTAAACAACTGAGCAAGAAAATACTAAAACCTTATCAGATTAAAAAACACATATACACGCTGGTCATTGATGGAGCCATCATGTATATATATATATAAAACCGAAAACCGAAAAGAGAAAATATACAAGTAAAATAAATTGACCTAAATTCATCCAAGTAAATAAATAGACAAACCAATCCCAAATTAAAAACTCTTCCCGCCAAAATAATAGTTAAAATGAACTACAACAACCAACCCCAAAATTGAACAAATAGCTTTAATTAAATTCTTAAACCAAACCAAAACTGTTAAATAAGTGATATAAACAAATTCTTACTACGTTAAAAATAAATAAAATAAGAAACAAAAATAAAAACGAGCAATATAACTTGACCCAAATAAATAAACAAACGACTTCCGGTAAAATAACCGCCATAATAGAATATCCACAATGCACCACTAACCCGTATATATATAAATAGCCGAGAAAAATAACAGCATATGTGGCCTGACGATTGCATATAGCATGAAACAGACTGTCGCCTCTAAGTGTTGACTTCTATGTTCACTTTTTACACACGCTCTATCTCTGATATTGAGCACTTTATTCCATAAATATAGCACACCTTAAGACTATATTTCTTTATATATATATATATATATATATATGACAACTGAATTTATCACTATCTCTCTCTCTCTATATATATATATATATATATATATATATATATATATATATATATATATAAGTGCTGATGCATACAGGTGTCAAAGCGGAAGGAGAAAAACTTTGTAGCCATCCCCATCAATTAAAACAAAACACTCAAAGGGAACGATGAAGACGACACATGGCACAAGACAAAAAGTCCGAACAAATCTCAGTAATTTCCTCTAGTGGAAAAGTCAATCGCTACCTTCTCTTTTCTTGAAAACTGATCCTTTTCCTCCATTCCCTAACCATCTGTAAAAAGTCAAATGCAGCGTCAATCGCTACATTCTATCTTCTTGAAACCTGATTCATTTTTCTCCATTCACCAACCATCTAAAAAAGTAGAATGCACCGTCAATATCTACCTCCTCTCTTCTTGAAACCTGATTCATTTTTCTTCATTCACCAACCATCTAAAAAAAGTCAAATGCACCGTCGATCGCTACATTCTCTCTTCTTGCACACTGATTCCTTATTCTCCATTCACTAACCATCTATAAAAAGTAAAGTGCACCGTCAATCGCTGCATTCTCTCTTCTTGAACACTGATTCAATTTTCTCCATACCCCAACGATCTATAAAAAGTCAAATGCAACGTCAATCGCTACTTTTTCTGTTCTTGAACAGTGATTCCTTTTTCTTCATTCATCAACCATCTATAAAATGTCAAATGCACCGTCAATCTCTACGTTCTCTCTTCTTGAACCCTGGTTCCTTTTTCTCCATTCCCCAACCATCTATAAAAAGTCAAATTCACCGTCCATCTCTACCTTTTGTCTTCTTGAACCTTTGTTCCTTTTTCTCCATGCCCCAAGCCTCTATTAAATGTCAAATGCAACGTTAATCGCTACCTTCTCTCTTCTTGAACCCGGAACCTTTTTCTCCATACCCCAACCCTCTACAAAATGCTAAATGTAACGTCAATCGCCATCTTCTGTTTTCTGGAACCCCGATTCTCTTTTTGCCCATTCCTCAACCATGTATAATATATTTAAATGCAACATCATTCGCCATCTTTTTTCTTCTTGTGCCTTTTTTCTTTTTCGTTCATTCTTCAACGCCTCTACAAAATTTTAAATACAACCTCAATCGCTATCTTCCTGAACCCTGTCCTTTTTTCTTGTCTTTTCTTCGAACCTCTATAAAAAGTTAAGTGCAAGTCAGTCGCCATCTTCTGTCTTATTGTTCTTTTTTTTGTCCATTCCTCCACTCACTGCAAAACTTAAATACAACGCCAATCGCCTTCTTCTGTCTTCTTGACCCTGTTCTTTCTATATTCTTTCCTCTTCCCTTCCATTCTTTACTCTTCTCATTGTCTCTCACTTTCACTCCCACATCAATCCTGGTGGTAAAAAAATGAAACAAGATAAAAATGGCCGAAACCTTTCTCAGTTCTGTTGCTGTCGTTTCCGCCATTCCTTTTAAAGTTCGATATTTAATACAGAACATTAAATCTAAAGTGGATTCTCTGAACTTTTGCAAATGCCTATAATTTGACTTAGTTTACTTCTTACACAGGGCAAGAAAACTAGAACATCCAGTGTGTACAGAACTGAATACTTTCTTTCAGAGTTTGTTTCTTCGATATTACTTAACAATGGAACCCTTGCATCTAAGTAGGTACCTATTTACGTCAAAATACGGATGGACAAATCATACACGAATTGAAGATTCCAAATATATATTCATAGATAGATATATCAGTATATATTGCTGAAAATATGGCAGCCCTGGTTTTACCATCACTGAAGTTAGGCGTCTTCCACGCAAAAGAATATTCAATCTAAGTTGAAACCATTAGTTTCGCTTTATATAACGTCAATTCACTTGAAGCTGATCTATTTTCTGTCGGAATGTTATTGGCTTCAAACTTTGCTCTTAAATTATATGGATTCTAACTAATGTTGTTCAATGTCTTGTATTTTATTCCAAAGTTAGAAATGTATCAAGAGATCATCAACCTTAATTCATATCCGTTTGCTTTGCTAAAAACAATCTGATTTTAAAAGACGGTAATAATATGACGTTTTAGCCAAGTTGTTATTTACAATCAATATTTTCAGTCGTTAACAAAATGTAAAGATGTTAACGTCCTTACATGACTCCTCAATGAGACAATAGTTTTCTTAATATTTCTGGACACAACTCAGTTATTGAACGTCCTTCAATTTATATTTTATACCATAAAGAAACAACTTATAAAAGAATTAACAGATAAATACATATAATAAAAAAATTTCGTGGATTTATCACTTTTCAAAATTCAAGCAAAATTCTCACTAGATTGATTTGAAAAAGAACTCTAGCGTCGCGGCATCGCACGCTCCGAAACATATATTTAACTATCAATAAAGAGCATATGTTAAAAGAAATATCTTTCAGTCCACACCTATTTCGTTTATCTGTGTATGGGAAAAACTTGCGTCCTGAAGATGACAATTTGAAATTGTTGAAAGTACTTGTCACGTGTATTCCATCCGACAACAACTCGAATAAAAAGATGTTATTATTCAAGGAATTCATAGTAAGTTAATGTCTCATTAACCCTTGTTAGCGAAGTGATTTCGTCATTAATCATATAACATTGCTAATTAATTCTTTGCATAAATTGTT
>CAHIKZ030002346.1:60000-130000 GCA_903632075.3 Acanthosepion pharaonis
AGGACAATCGCCGAGAGTATTAACGCATTGTTTTGAGAATTTCTTCACATAATAAATATAATATCATTCCGTGGTCCGTGGAGTTTCTACTTTGATATACTAGAAACAGGGTGACCAATAACTGAACAGTGCTTCAAATAAGCACTACACGAGATATCCCTAAATATGGGCAGTGGGACAAGAAGAGTTTACAACCGTAGGTTCAATCCCATGTTCGGACGTTGTGCAATAACTGACTAGTACTAAAAATAAGAACTGCAAGAGATATCCCTAAATATGGGCAGTGGGACAAGAAAAGTCTACCAAAGTAGGTTCAATTTCTGATTCGGTTAGTGTGCAATAACTGAGCAGTAATAAAAATAAAAACTACAAAAGATATCCATAATGTGGGCAGTGGAACAAGAAAAGTCTACCACTATAAGTTCAATCCCTGGTTCGGGCAGTGTGAAATAACCCCTAGCAGTAATAAAAATAAAAACTACAAAAGATATCCCTAAATATGTGCAGTAGAACAAGAAAAGTCTATCACCTTTGGATCAATCCCTGGTTCGGGCAGTGTGGAATAATTGAACAGTTCTAAGAAATAAGTACTAAATAAATTAAAACTACACGTGATATCACTAAATATGGACAATGGAACAAGGACAGTGTACCACCGTAGGTTCAATCCCTGTTTCGGGCATTGTGCAATAACTTGAGTAATAATAAATATACGAACTAAACAAGTTAACCCTAAACATGGGAGGTGGAGCGAGACAGATGGACCTCCGTATTTTAAATAAAGGGATCTGTTTGTAATTACTAATATATGGAATTTCTCGATCAATATACACCGGATTAATCGCAGAGGTGACATTGGCTGAAACGCTACGGCAATAAAAAAGAAAAAAGATTAGGGGAATTGGACATCTATGAATTTCTGGGACATACACAGAGATCCACAAGGACACATGGCACAGTGGATAACGACATTGGTTAGATCCAGTGACTAGACCCAAATTGTTGTGTGTTCAATACCAGGCCACAGAAGTTGTGAACCAGAGACTTGAGGGAAATAACTGAAACTTCCGGAAGAGGCATGGCACGTGGAACTAGAACAATCTAAGGGTCAGCGAAAAAAAGGGTTCGGTTCGAAATTCCAGTCACCTTAAGAAGACCGGAGCGTACAACGTCCGAAATGTTGTGAATATGGCAATGAAGATGTGGATAATAGTTCAAATATTTTAAATAATACAAGTAATGGTCTAATTCTTTGGAAGATCCAAGAATCTTCCAAATGTTTTTTTTTTTTATCTTACGCTTCTTCCTTTGTGTGTATGTGTGTGTGTGCTTATTCTTCGTTTTACAACTGTTAAAATAATTCGTTTGAGTCAGAAAATGAATCGAACTTCTTGTCCCTTGCCTTATCGACACAATGACCGTAAGTCATTCAGTGAGATACAAGCTCACGACATAAACCTTTTGAGGTGGACTTAAGGACGCTGCAATTTTAAATACTAAAATTCGCAAAAGAAATGCGATATAGCAGATTGTTCGTTGAATAATAGAAATGATAAAAGGTACATTCAAGGTGTTTATGACACTATTGGACTCTACTTTGGGCAATAAAAATGCGTAATTACTCTCTAAGCTTAACAGAAGTATCGTAAGAAAATCTATCATAAACGAGAATGACATTTTCATTCTCTTTTAGGTGTCAAATGTCTTACGAATTGAGTTGCATCGTTTCTAATTGATCTCTTTAGCTCTAAGTTTAAATGATGATCCCTATTCCTGTTGTGACCTACTGTTTCCTCCTTTTAAACTTATTCACCGTTTTTTTTTTATGGTTCTTGAATGGACTTTGAATATGGCAGCCAGAGTATGAATGTTGATAACATTACTGAAGGACTGAATGAACATTTAACTCTCTCAACTGCTCAGTTAGGAAGACAGTGGGGCTGACAAAAAGCGATTTTAAACTTTTTTTTTCAGTAGATCTTACGACAAATGGTGTCAAGATGCCTAAAAGTCTTACCTGAAAACCTGGAAAAAAGAAATTCAATTGGTTTAATGTTTTTGGTTTTTTAGATATTAAACCCTTCTCTGGAGTAGATATTTATGCAGTTACACTAATTAGGCAATTTTGCTGATAAACCCGTTATATACATACATACATACATACATACATACATACATATATATATATATATATATATATATATATATATATATATATATATATCGTCGATACTGATAGGGTAATTAAATTTATTCCCCAAAAATCCAAACGCATTCTCCTTGCACACAATTTTGTATTTTATTCCAAACTGAAGGAATCGAACCTGACAAACATCGGCGAAACACGTCGTTAAATTAAGCTTTTCGCTTTTATCCCATTATATATATATATATATATATATATATATATATATATATATATAAAAGCAGAATGTGGGTGGGGGGTGTAACGAATGCACGGCCGCAATTTTCGACGGATTTGCACCAAAATTTACATGCACATGCTCCAAGTTAGTGGGAAGGCCAAGACCGACTTTGCATTTCCCAACTCCCATTGATAGTGGAAATAATCGATTTTTTCATGCTTCTACGGCAGTTTTCATGTAGTTTGAGGCCATTTTGTACTGGCCAGAGTGAGAGCCAATAGCTCGCTGCCATGAATAGGCTGAAAGATTCTATTGGCCAACGTGAGAGCCAACAGATGACTGACACAAATGTTAACTAGCATGCAAAAAAAAAATCGATAGCTGCATTCGTCACAAGTGGTAAAAATTTAAATCTGCATGGCACTTTACTCCAATTGGCTCCTTCGCTTGCTTAAACTCAACGTTGATTCTGATTCCGCAGAACTGGGTTGGGTGTGAAAAAGTATTTGTTGTTAACATTCTTTTTTTCATTCGGTTTTTCCAGTTACGAGTCCTTTTTTAAAGCTGATCGTTTTGTGTTCATTTTGTTCAGTTCTTTTTTCGTAACAGATTTAATGTTTAGTATAGGGCTTAGAAAAAATTTGCAGTGTGAGCAAGAAGTAAGGCATGTAGCAACATCAGCACGGCAAAGGGCACGCCTTTAAATAGCAAGGAAGGGCAAAAATATTTTAAGTCAAGTGACAGCGATTGCTGTATGAGTCGTACGATTTTTGAATCAAGCACGGGCAACGCCGGGCAATGCTGCTATATATATATATATATATATATATATATATATATATATATATATATATATATATATATATATTCTCACCCATTGAAATGTTTAGAAAAAATTATCTAAATTATCTGAATAAAATCATCAAGTAAAACATAAATATGAAAAATTAATAAGAGACTATTTATATTTTTCAAATTTTCAAGTTTATACAAGGTGTGTACAATTTTCTCTTCACGGCAAACGAGAGGTTGAATCCTAACTGGATGCTAACCATTGCGAAACAATAATCCTTTTCTCTGCCAAATCTGATTCCCACCTCGACAGAGATCGAAACCGCCTATCCGGCCTTGTAGGTGATGAATTAATTTCCACCAGACAACACCTTTCCACCTTTCTATGTGAAAAAAGACAGGGCTTTGTATGTACACAAGGAGCCGTCTTGCCATGTACAGAAAGACCCGACTTTGCACGTATGCAGAGACACGCCTTTCTATGTACACAGAGACCCACTTTGTTATGTCCACAGAGACCCGACATTCCCTGTACACAGAGACCCGATTTTCCCTGTACAAAGAGACCCACCTTTACATGGATACAAAAACACGATTTTTTATGTACACAAAGACCTGCCTTTCTATGTACACAGAGGCCCACCTTTCCCTGAACAAAGTTACCCGTCTTTCCATGTACACAGAGACCTGCCTTTTCCTATGCACAGAGACTCGCCTTTTCATGGACGAGATAGATCCGCCTTTTCATGTACAGAGAATTCCACCATCTCATGTACACAGTTACTCGCCTTTTCATGTACTCAGAGACCTGCCTTTTCCATGTACACAGAGACCCACCTTTTTATGTACACAGAGACCCGCCTTTTTATGTACACAGAGACAAATCCTTCTTATTCATTTCGTATTCCATTTGCAAGGAGGAAGTTCCAGCCGTACATTTTTTTTCAAAGTGGCATTGGCTTGTGGAACAGATTTTCTTAATCTCTTCAATGTTAGTGTCATTCGTTATCTATCTTAGATAGCTTCATATGGACGTAAGATTTGTATCTTACGTCCATAAAACAACCCCGATTCCATAACCTGTCACTCCTTCCTTTGAAAATGTTCTCACGGTCAAGATTCCTTCCTTCCCCCAATTCTTACCTTCACATCTATGAATCACCATCAGTCGAACAATACTCTTATAATAATTTCATTCCTTTTTCTCTTTTTCCGCTAAAAAAAAAACAAAAAAAACAAAAAACAATTTCATGTTTTGCGTTCAATGTTTCTTTCTCTTTTATTCATGCACACTCATTCAGCGATAATCGCAGACAAAAGTCTGGCATGATGTTCGTCATATTTATTATTGGCATCAAAATCAAAGGATTCCATAAACTGCCAGTATGTCTAGCCTTCAAATCTTGTTAAATTTTCACTGCTAATGTGTAAAAAAATAAATAATATGTAAAAAGTCCTATTCTGTATAGAAAATAAACTAAAAAAAGTAAAATATATAACTGCGTATAATGAAAATCAATCTGACGATAGTGAATCAAAATTTTAATTTTATAATGAGAGAACTCAGACGATTCAAACAAATAATAATTCGTTTGGCCAAAATTATCGAGATTCTTCAGCCGACGACGGCCATTCAATTAAATATGGCCATGCGGGAAAATAAATTACGCTTGCTCTCTATTTTTTTAAATCATTTCACCGAAAACAATAAAGCCACTAAGTTACAAGGGGTTACTGAGTGTTAGAGAATATGAGAAACTACTTTTAAGGAGAGAGGACAATAAAATAATTATTGACTTTCCATTTAAAATTTTGAAGATCAAAGTTGACTGGAAAGCAAAAGTTGGAAGACAGTTCCACAAGAAAAAACTGCGACAGAATAAACTGTTAGTATAGAACATACGATAACATCTGTCAATTTCAATTGTAAAATGATGAGACATTTCCGACAATCTAGGTACCATAGAGCAAAGGATATCGGTACAATTACTATGAAAGTATTTATAGAAAAGAAAAAGAGAAGCAGCTTTACGATGATGGGAAAGAAACTGAAGCCGAGGTACCAGATCAGGACCAATAATATTGCAGAATCTTCTTTGGATTTTATCAAGAAACTCTAAATATGTAGCAGGACCGCTAGACAAGATGTTCAAAGGGAGGAGAAGCGGTAAGTTTGTAAATCTGTAAAAGAGATTCTGGTGAAAGAATTGTCAAACACGACAGAAAGGACCAACTTTCCTAGCAGCAAAACTAGCAATTGATTCAATATAATCTTTCCACTTTATGTCATCGGAGAATGTTAGCTCGAAAAGGTGCAAAGTGTCACTCTCCTGGAGAATAGCATTGTTTTTCCACACTTATTTTAGCGAGGCTCCGCGTGGGCAAACCAATATCAATATCTCTATTCTGACGATGAACCGTTTCAACAAACTGACCCCTTAAAGGGGTCTTACGAATTGTAAACATGTATCACATGCAGAATAACCAACGTTCTTGAACTAAAGAGACGAATAAAGTAATCGTGGGCGAGATTACGTCGAATAAGCTTTCGGGTGTTGTTTTCTGTATGCGTTTACATCATTAAGTTTAAGAAAAGATAAAACAAATTTTTCAGCATGGGTAGCTTTAATAACTTCAATAAAATTCAATTATTTCCTAATTTAAACAATTCTGAAAAAATAAAATATTTCTGTAATTTCTTTACATTTTAACGCACAACGAAGCGGTTACAACCATCTGCTATCTAATTAGAAGATCCGAGTTCGAATCCCACCATGTTCAATTTGTCAGAAGTGACTTTGTTGTTACTGGCCGTGGGATACAATCCAAGTATGCAGTTTAGATGGTGAAATGGATACTTGTTTCGATTTAGAAATCTAACGAGTCAGGCTCGAATTCCACTTAACATTCACCGTTGAGGAAACAATTATCTCCCCTGAAAAGATAGTAGGAATTGCATTTCAGACAAAAAATTATATTAATTCCTATTAATTATAAATACTCTATTCATTCAAAAGAAAAAGAAATTATCAATGCACCATACATTATTAAAAAAAAAAAAACAATCCAAAATATGTTGTATGTAAAATGCCGTAAAAAATCAGTCAGTCAATTGACAAGTGTGCAGATTACCGTTGGAAAATGTCTGAAAACTACTATTCAAAAGTAAAATAAATTATTAATTCATAATTCAAAGGAAAAATAAATTATAAAATAATAAATTAATACACTATGGAAATGAAAAAAGAAATTATTATTTCAAAATTCAAAAGAAAAGGAAATTATTAATTAAGAAATTCTTTATACACTATTCAAATGAAAAAGAAATTATTAATTCAAAAGAAAATGAAAAGGAAATTATTAATTAATAAATTTTTATGCACTATTCAAATGAAATAGGAATTATTTATTCAAAAGAAAAAGAAAAGGAAATTATTCATTATTAAATAATTTACGCACTATTCAAATGAAAAAAAATTACTAATTCAAAAGGAAAAGAAATTATTAATTAATAAATTAATTATGCACCATTTAAATGAAATAGGAATTATTAGTTCAAAAGAAAAAGAAAAGGAAATTATTAATTAATAAATTATTCATGCACTACTCAAATGAAAAAGAAATTAATTCAAAAGACAAAAAATTATTAATTAATAAACTATTTATGCACAATTCAAATGAAAAAGAAATTATTAATTCAGAAGAAAAAGCTATTGTTAATTAATAAATTCCTAATACATAATTCAAATGAAAATGGGCTCTACACTATTAATTAAAATATTCTTACATATGCTGAGTCCACAAGTGATGTGATTTTTTTACGGCATAAACATTTCTGGGTATTCAACCCGAAATGTTATGCCGTAAAAAAATCAATTAATCGACGAGTGGGCAGAGTACTATTGGAAAATATCTGAAAACCATTCCACAAGTTGATTTGTGCCTTGTTAATGAGCAGACAAAACTAATCGGAAGCTAACGATATTTGTGCTAGCAATATCTCACAAGTCATCGTGGTCGAGGCTTTGAGCGTACTAGCTTTTTCAAACTGTTAATGATTTCAGATGATAGGCTCGATTCCAGATACGCTAACTAAGGTCTCCTCAGCAGCAGGTGAGCGTGGTGGTTGTTTGACAAACTCAAATGTCTGTGTAGAACAGGGATTGTCTAGACACCCTAGCAGATGAGTGTTATCTGAAACAAGTCACCGGGTATTAAGTTGTACATCATTATTTCGACTTCATTTACACTTAGAATTTTTTTAATTCCTGGTCTTTATGAATAGTAATGATAATATTAGCAGTTTCCTTATAAGGTGACAATTGGCATTCATTGACTCACAATTCAATATTACTGTCGGTTGAAATTTATAAAATCATTCTCTTAAATTATTTTTAGGAAAAACCGGTTTCTAAACTTCAGTAAATGTTAGTTCTCTATCCAGTATTGATGGAGGTTTCCTTCCTAACATTTTGTTTGAAGTAGTTTGGAACGTTAGAATCTTGATTATCTCATTATTTTCTCTTCGATCTACTTGTGCTACATGTTAATTGTTGCTGAGTCCACAATTGATGTGGTTTCTGTTATTTGGTAAATTTCTTTGTAATTCTGAAGTACCAATAATCCGCAAGGTGCGAAAAAGTTTGGTTTTCGTCACGACACACAGGCTCCACCCTCTCAAGACCATTTTTAACCATTGATCTGAGATAGCGGATGTATACAGGTGACAGTTTAGATATTTCTCAACGGGTTTGACTCTGACGGGGCTATTTAAGAATATGAATTAAATTTTCAGGTTAATGTTTTGTAGCAATTTTTGTCGTTAGGCGAAACTCCTCTAGGGAAGCCGATTCCATGTTCAATTTCTTTTTCGCCATAACCTATCCATTGTATTTTTAGTGTTTGGTATTTACTAAATCTATAACCTATTTTTTTTATGAATGTGGAATTAGAAGATATTTTATTAAGACTATTTTGTGTGGAACTGTACTCTTGGATCTCAATACCAAGAACTCATATCAAAGACTTTATAGCAGCAGAGGCAAAATCTTTATGCAAATTGTTTGATCTCCTTGTATAAAGAAGACCCGTGGTATCAGGAAAGAGGAGTAGAATTGCTTTAGCGCAAGTATTTTATAAATTTAAGGACGGTAGGTATGAATTGGAGAAAGAACATGAAAGTTGCGTATGCCACCATCGAAAGTGCAATCGGCGAGTGGTGTTCAGATTTATGGTTGATATATTGCGTTCACTTTTGCACAAAAGAAAGACATGAATCCATCTCTTCTCCTCCAGCTATTGAATAAAATGGATAACCGGAACTGTCTATTATTAGCAAACAATCTAAGAGAATGGAAAATCTGAATTGCAATCCGTGAATTCGGTCACGGGAAACAACTTCACTATATTTCCCAAGAGGGCGTGACAATTTACAAACAAGAAACAAAATAAATAATCTGTGGAAGGCCATGCTCGTCTACAACTTGTAGCAGTATCTGTACCAGAAACACAAATTATTTCGGCCAATGTCATTTTAAAATGGGCCTTCGACAGATGGGCCAAAAGGTTTCCCCTCTGGTTTGATCTGTTTTTTTTTACACATCTACATTCTTAATTATGTATATTTGGATTCGTGACAACCATGATTCTGGAATTTCGTTGTGCTTTGAGGTCCATCGGGGATGGATTCTAGAATTTCATGGACTTTTAGAAATATTAATAATAATATTAGAAGCCTAATAGTGTCAGATTTTGTGCATTTAAAGTTTTATAGTCATTCTGATGTAATTTAATGTGTCAATTAAAATTATATATACAGAATGAAATACAGAAAGAAAAAAATAGATAGATAGATATTAAAAGAATGAAAAAGATAGATATTAAAAGAATGAAAAAGATAGATATAAAAAGAATTAAATAGATAGATATGAAAAGAATGAAACAGATAGATAGATAGATAGATAGATAGATAGATAAAAATAGATAGATAGATAAATGAAAAGAATGAAATAGATATAAAAGAATTAAATAGATAGATATGAAAAGAATGAAACAGATAGATAGATAGATAGATAGATAGATATGAAAAGAATGACATAGATAGATAGATAGATAGATAGATAGATAGATAGATAGATAGATAGATAGATAGATATGAAAAGAATGAAATAGATAAAGAATTAAATAGATAGATATGAAAAGAATGAAACAGATAGATAGATAGATAGATAGATAGATAGATAGATAGATAGATAGATATGAAAGAATGACATAAATGAAATAGATAGATAGATAGATAGATAGATAGATAGATAAGAGAATAAGATCGAGATAGATATATAGATATGAAGAGAATAAGATAGATAGATAGATAGATAGATAGATAGATAGATAGATATAGGTGTATTCTTTTTTGTTTGTTTCTTGTTTAAATAACCATTTTTATTGATTTAATAATTATTTTTTAAATTAATGCTCAAATGGCTAATTTTTTTTTTATTTTTGTAGAGTTCTCGCAGGTCAGAGTTCATTTTTTTCTATTGATTGGCCATCCCACTCGAATATATCGAAAATAATTATTCTTAAAGAATCTCGTTTCTTCTGTCTCAGCAGCTATCTCCATTAGACGTTTGTCAAGTGACTGCCTATGTTGATCGGATTAATTTTGTTTGATCTTCACCTTTGTTCGTCAACTGGCAGATCTGTTGTTTGTTTTTTTGTTTTGTTTTGTTTTTTTTTTCATTTTTCAATTAGATGTATTCCCGACAGTGTATCTATCAACTTTTTTCCTGGCAAAAATTCTGATTTTATATTAAACCTCGATAATCTCATTAATAATATATGGCAACGAATAGGTGTTTCTTTTAAGTCCATTAGATTTATTGATGGAATTAAAGGCCGCTTTCTATTCTGAATGATTCCAATCCAAATAAATAACTTTAAAATTTCTCAAATATCCAGGCGTCGACGAAACATTCCTTCTGTTTTTGGAGCAATGGTTCTCAAACTTTTTTTTTTACTAATGGTAGCACTTTATACTCTTTTTTTTAGTGGACAACATAAGCATTTGATGAAAAAAAAATTATTTTTTACTAATAGATAACTTTAGGAAATTTATTATACAAATAATAATTGTTTCTGATTCCTTTATATATAATCTATATTTAATTTATATATTAAATTAATATTACTGTGAATATTTTTAAATATTTTATATTAATTAATTCATATTAATATATTAAAATTTTATTTTATTTTATTAATATTTAAAATTGATATTATTATTTATTATTAATATATTAAATTAATTTCTAAAATAAATTATAATCTTTATCTAATTCCCCGTTATATATATAATCCTTCCTTTATATATCCATTATATTTATTCAACTTTTACTATCTAAACATCCGATAAAGTAAAAGTGACGCTAATTTACATTCCTGTGGTTAATGATGTTCAGCAAGTTTTTTTTTATATTCATCTCTATTGATATCAATGATAGTTGAAGATCAATGCATTGACATTGTCAACTTAATAATCAATAATAATTTTTTTAAAGAGATTAATAAAAAAGATTACTATAAGTAAACTTATATATTAAAATAAAATTTTATTCTTTTAATGTACTTTCTATGAATATCTTTCTAATCGACTATTTCATAGAAAATGCCCAAAATTAAAAAAAAATTTAAATCACTAACAAACATCAAATTAAATTATTTGTAGACAGTTTAGAGACACTCAAATTTATATCAAACATTATAATCTTTATGAACCCCCAAAATAACACTTTCAATGTAAAACAAAATAACAGCGTCTGTTTCTAGCCTTTTTTAACAAAGAAAATTAGTGACATCTTCTCTCATAACTTCCTTCTCTCTTTTTCTCTCCATGGGTTTTTTCTTCTCTACCCCTTCGATATCAATATATAACTTCCGTTAAGTTAACCGTTTAAATGTGTCAATATCTGCCCGTCAAAAATGTGTAAATTTTCTTTTCTTTTTTTGTTTGGAAGTAAAGTCTGATGATCCGCAGTCCTTTAAAAGGGCTGTGGTGAAATAATTTATTACACGGAACCTTAAAGTGGTCTGTTTTTATGTTATATATATATATGTTATATATATATATGTTGTGGTAGGATCCACCTAATTTGTATAGTGGAGTACCGACCATATAAATATGGTCGGTACCGGGAAGACGGTGAGAAGGAATCAAGAGATTCAATCCAGAGACTCTGCCCGACTGCGACTAAGTCAACACATCCTCCGGGAACGGTCTTCCCAAGAATATACAAAAGAATATATGTAAATATTGTGTACACTTTCTTGTTTCAATACATTTTGTTCAAAGTACATTTTGTGTTGTATTATTATTCCATGCATTAGTCAAGTTTCAACAATATATATATATATATATATATATATATATATATATATATATATATATAAACTATTTAAACCATTTGTGCATAACGTCGAATTATTTTAGAAAGGCTGATGCCTAAAATTTAAAGATCCGCCACCCTTAAGATTATCATAGTAGACAATGATTAGACAAAGAGATCGGACATTTTTATTATTATTGAATATATGATAAAAACCCTTTAGGAAGAAAAAGTTCCTCTGGTCAGAAGTGAGCTAGAAATTTACTTTTGGAAACGTCAAACAATTTCCAAATTTTAGGCAAAATTCAAAGGATGGCCCAATACCCAAATTATATATCAGAGTGGACACATGTCCTGAAGTTTGCATTCAAGCGTTACACTGTCTGTTGACACTTCTGTATTTACACACGCTCTATCCCTGATATTGAACACTTTTACCAATAAATGTAACATACCTTAACACTATATTTTATCATATATCTATCATTATCATATATATATATATATATATATATATATATATATATATATATATATAACCCTTTTTTATATCCTTCTCAGTTTTTATTCAACTTTTTACAATCAAAACATTCGGCAGAGTAAAAAAGATGCTAACTTACATCGCTTGATCTCATTTTCTGCTAGTTTTACATAGAGTTGTTTTCCTATTTTTAGTATTTTAATTTGCCACAGATTACTGTAGAAATTCCAATTCTCATTTGTAACAATCGTTCCGAAGTAAAATTGCTCCATGGACCACTAAAATATTACTGTGGACCCCCAATTTTGTTGTGTGAAGTCACATTAATGTTACATGAACACCAGGCTTCATACGGACTGCACTTCTAGTTCAGTGGCTTAGCATCCATTTGCATGTGGTCTGGAACCTAGGAATGGAAAGTGTATTGAAATGCAATCCATCACTCTCAGAATAAAACACCCACAAGTTATTCTGGCCAATTGATGAGCATTTTGGCTCTGTCTTTGAATGTTCGAACATAGATAATTGGATAAATAGATAGATGTGAAGAAACTGTAGAACAAATCTTTATTTATTATTAATATATGAAATTAATTTCTATAATAAATTATAATCTTTTATATAATCTTTCCTTTATATATTCTTCTCAATTTTAATTTCTGGAACACGTAATGAGAAAGAGGGCCTGGAGAATCTGATAGTCACAGGTCAAATAGAGGGGAAAGAGAGGCAAAGGAAAGCAACGCATGCCATACATGGCGGGCTTAAGTAAGTGGATGACAGAACGTGGTCTGGGGGAGGAGGTAGAGGGACGAAAGTTATTGAGAATTACAAGGGATAGGAGGAAGTGGAGAGCCATGATCGCCTACGTCCTGAAGGTCATCTCACATAAAAAAGAAAAAAAGCTTCTCTACCTTTTTTCTAATCATGGACCACTTTTACTCTTAGCTTTTTTTTGTTTTGGGGTTTTTCTTTTTTTGGTGAACCCCGATAACCATCCGATGAAAAAAAATGTGAGTAATTAATATTTTTTTTTAAAAAAATACAGATTTATTCAATGGGATCCCTATGATTGATGCTGCTCTTTGAGTTTTTTTTTTTTTTTTCATATTCGTCTCTATCGATTTCAATAATAGTCAAAGATCATCCCCCACTTTCCACAATGTTGAGTCTATTACTGCATTAATTTATATTAACATTTCATTTTATTAATATTTAAAATTGATATTATTATTTTTGATATATTAAATTAATTTCTGTAATAAATTATAATCTTTATATAATTTTCCTTGATATATATAATCTTTCCTTTATTCTTCTCAATTTTTATTCAACTTTTACAATCTAAACATCCGGTAGAGTAAAAGGGACGCTAAAACTTACATCACTTAATCACATTTTCTCCTAGTTTTAGAGTTGTTTTTCTATTTTTAGTTTTTTAATTTGGCATAGATTTCTGTAGAAATTCCATTCCTCAGTTGTAACAACCATTCTGAAGTGAAATTGCTCTATGGTTCCCCAATTTGCTATTTTTTTGTGTCCATATGACCCCCGGTTGAGAACTACTTCTTTTATGTGCGTGTGTCCATTCAGGACGTAGGCGATCATGGCTCTCCACTTCCTCCTTGTCTCTTGTAGTTCTCGAGTTGTCTTTTTGCTACTCCTTCCAGGCCCTGTTCTGCCATCCACTTTTTAAGCCCGCTAAGTATGTCAAGCGTCGCTCTAATCTTGTCCCTCTTTCTCTCTGACCTTCCTGTGAGCATCAGATTTTCCAAGCCTTCCTTTCTCATTACGTGTCGACAGAAATACCAGCTGCCTCTTCCTGAAGTTAAAGAAAAGCTGCCTCTTTGTTTGCATCCTCTTCAAAACCTCATCGTTTCTTACATGTTCGGTCCATGGTATCCTTAGCATCCTTCTGTAGAACCACACCTCCGTTGCCTCGAGTCTCTTCTTCATCATTGAGGAGACCGCCCAACATTCACTGCCGTAAAGAAGGACAGATATCAAGTAACAGCTCAGTACTTTTTTCCTTTTTACCAACGAAATCCTCCTGTCCCGTAATACTCTGTCTAGCTTTTGGAATGCGTCTTTGGTCACAGCCAGATTCTGGGCGTAGTCCCGTTCTGCTGGCGTTAATCTTCGCGACTAAAAGTCTAAGAGCGTACTGATCCCATTGTGTTCTTTTGAGAGAACGCCACTGAAGTGATGAGAGTTGGCTTTCGTCAAATCAATGTATACGATAGCTGTTTCTTAACTTGCTTAAGAGCAGTGATCCGTGGTTGTGGTCTGTGCTAGTCCCACACCACTCCTTGTCCCTTGATAGTAATCCATTTACATGTCGAAGGATTGTTGATAAGGGCGGAATGTATTAGCCTAAAACGTTTATTATATCTAGCATCCCTTTCAGTTCAGTTCAGGAATTTTTAATATGGCCTCCACTTGAGTTGAACCGGATATTCCATTTTCTGTAATAAGATGCCTGTAACGAACAACGACAGATTTAGAATGATGCTTATTGAAGCTTTATTGAGCTTCAACATGGCGCCGTATCTGTATATGTGTCTAAGATGAGGTATTATGCACATTATTTACATTATTCGGACTATTGTCTTCATCTTTGTCGCTATATTTATTACAACGTTTCGGCCTTTCAGTATCTGTCTATATTTCTAAGATGAGGTAGTATGTACATTATTTACATTATTCGGACTATTGTCCTCATCTTTGCCGCCATATTTATTACAACGTTTCGGCCGTTGTACGCCCCGGCCTTCTTCAGGTGTTTGGAATGTTGAACTGAACCCTTTATCTCGCTTACTGTGGTAGACTGTTCTAGTTCCATGTACTATGTTTAATGGATGCCAGTTATTAGTTATCTCCTGTTAATTTCCCTCTGAAAGTTCTACACCGCCTTAACCAGGTATTGAACTCAAACTCTTTGGGTCCTGTCACTGAATCTAAGTAACGTCTTTATCCACTGTGAGTGTGAGTGTGACGCACGTGGAACTAAAACAGTCTACCCCATTGAGCGAAATAAAGGGTTCAGTTTGACATTCCAACAACCTGAAGAAGGCCTGAGTGTACAACGGCCGAAACGTTGTAATAAATATGGCGACAACGATGAGGACAATAGTCCGAATAATGTAAATAATAAACATGGCTCCGTGTAGACGCGTTTATAGATACAAGTGTAAAATAGTTACAATAGAAAAGGGAAGTAATTCGTCAGATTTTCTCACCAGAGAAGCAAAGAAATTTTATCCACTTCCATTTTTGTTCGGATCTTTCTTTATCTAATTTCAGTCCGACCGATTGAATCCTTTTAAACACTTTGTTCAAATGTTGTTGTTTTTTTTTTCAATTTGAGACCCGATCTTCGCTAAATATTATGATATTATCAAAGTAGATTATGAAGGTTGTTAATTTTACAGATTTCCTCTCGTGTGGCCTTACTGATCCTGGCCAATACCTAGATGGTTGAGCGCTTGGAAAGTGCAGGTAGTTTAAGCTTGGATGTACGAATGGTGTAATGGATAATAGTTCATCATTTGAAATTGGAGAGCGGAGTTCCAATTCCAGTCAGGTTCGTTATATTCACTTACGCTTAAATATCTTTGGGAAAAGTATGAATAAACCTCTTCTCCCCCAACTATGGGTTAACTAATAAGAATTGTATCACTAAAACATTCTTATCTTTATGCTTTAAATAACCTGTAAATTGTTGATAAACCGTAAAAAAACGACTCGATCAATCAACCTCTTGTGAGATTTGCCACAATCCGGAGACTGTGTCAGGTTTTAAGATTGTAGTGGATTGGCATATAGGATTCTGCCTATTTGCACGTGTTAAATAGAAGAGAAGTAAAGTGTATAGTAAAGTAAGAGACAAGCGGAAGTGAGCTAATGATCACGTGTCGTAGAACACAATACAACACAATACAACAATATTGTGTTGCCGATAGGATGTTTAAATCGCTTGGATGAACAAGAATTGAATCTTATATTTTGCAGCTTATAGAACCGGACAAGAGTTGGATAAAATGAAATAACTGGCCTCTTTCAAGGAAGTGAACTACTGATCACGTGCCTCAGAACAACACATTACAACGAAGTTTTTTTTCATTCAATTATAATTTATTTAAAAGATCTTCGAGCATAAGAAGAAGATGCCTTTCGCATTTCACGGCTTTATTTAGCTATTTAAAATAAGTGCCAATTCCTAATTTACCATTTCTCTATCATGGTGGGTACCATAATAGAACAATAGTCAGCTGGCTAATTTGCTGCATGCAATCCAACACTGATTTTACTGTTTCTTTATACCCTTATCAATACGCTCTTTGATGTCGTAAAACATCATGTCTCTATGTCGTATTGCAATTTAATTTTAAGTTCAATATGTGCCTCAATATTATTGATGCTTATTATTTGCCTGCATTAATCTTAGATTACAAACAGTGATTCGACTTAAGAGGTTATCGATATCAACATGTTATGGCGATTAAAACAGGCCTCAACGGTTGAACCATCGGAGGAAGAGGGCTACGCATGAGGGACATGTTACAGAAAGCGCCATTCAAAATTATATCAAAGTCAGCGGCCATCTGTTGTAGTTTCATAACTGAATATTGCATATCTCATCCCATATGTGCCGCAGATGAAGGTCATGAAATCAAGTGGGTGGGTCACTTCCTGGTAGATTGAGGTCTACCTTAAACAAATTCACGCTACTTTGATTTTCTTTGACCTTATCTCGATTCGAAAGTTGAGGTCCCCCTTAAACAAATTCGCACCATCAGTACTTTCTTCTCAACTCTGAGTTTCTTTCACCTTCAACCAACTTTTGCAAAGCAAACCTGTGACAAGGAATGGATGATGTGAGCAGATCTTGGTGGAACTGGAAGCTTCTAGTCCTGAATCTGCAGATTGGCGGCGGATTTAGGCACCAACGCCATCATCATAAAGGAAGCGATCATCACAGAATAATTTAAATTCTTGAATACGGGATAAAGCAGTCGACGATCTCTCACATCTACGACAAACATATATAACGCGATAAATTGTCCAGGGCATTTCATGGTACCACCTGTTGGTTTGACTTTCACCTTAGTATGCTTGATTTAATATTTTAAACTAAGTTTGTGATAATGACTCAAATATATCACTGATTGGCCAACACCAGTATCAATTTGGAATTAACCATTCTTCCGACAAATTTATAGTTGCGTACACCATGGTGGTTCATTAGAAAGGAACGCGCTGAAAAAGTAGATAACGCCGTCGTCTGTATCGAAATATTGTCACGGAATTCAAGGTAAAGACGAAAATATTCTCACTTCAACAGATAATTAGATTGCCCTCAAAAAGAAAATAGATTAAGTTCGGGTAATTTTTATGTTTTCTTCAATGAGTACTACATGCAGTAAAGAAATGATTCCTATCATGGTTACCCATCTGAAGGCGATCGGCGAAAAGGTCAACTATTATTTTCTGTCATTGAACACAGAAAAGTGATTGGATTCGAAATCCCTTCCTGTCACTTCTTAAATTGGACTTCAGTTATGTGATCGAGGGCTCAAAATAAAACATTCGACGGTATCCACTTATATAGTTTAGATTTCAATGCAAAAGGAATACCTCAAACTAATTAAAAAATTTTCTACTCCTTATTTATGTGAATAGGCTTCTCAACCCTAAATAACATCAAAAATAAGAAACGATAAAGACTATACTCAACTGAAAAGGAAATGAGGGACTACTTATCGCACATTCAACCAAACATTGAATAAATCCTGTTAAAACACCAGGCACAGGTTTCACACTAAATAAAGTGAACAAATTGTTGAATAGAAACATTAAAATAAAGTAAGTTTATATTTCTGTGTGTATTTTTTAATCTATAGTTTTATTTCATAACATTCAAATGTATACACTTTAAAATTTATGTAGTCGAGGCACTAGGGGGAAAAAAGCTTGTCAGAGTAGTTGCCATGAAAAATATTTGTAGAAAAGATAGAGTGAAGTCATGTCACATGGGTGAGACAATTTCTCTGACCACATCACTCCTTAAATCTGACCACCTAACTCCCCAGACTGTAACCCCCTTGATTATTATGCGTGGGGTGCAGTAGAATGAGAGACCAGCAAAACTTCTTGTATGACCAAAGATGCACTGAAGGCAAGGATTATGACAGCATTCAACAACTTCCAAGGAAACTGTCTAGAAGAGACGCAGGTGATCCCGAAGTTGTCTGGAGGCCGTGATCGAAACCAATGGCTATTTTATTGAATAAATTTACTCTTTAGTATTTCAAGATATTTTTGTGTAATTTTGGTAAATATATCTGTTAAAATGAGTTATTTCAGTGATATTTTCATTTTGCTTAATTTAGACGACAATTTATCCATCGCACACTGTATACACAGGGTGAATCAAAAGTCGCGCGCCATAGGGGGCGTGGGAACTAATTTGATCATGTTTGAAATGTTTTGAATTTGTTTTTTTTTTATAGGTACTGTTAAGTGACCACCGAGCTTACCAGACGTCACAACCTTGGATTTTTTTCTGTTGAAATCAGTTGTTTCTCAGACGCGCCCTAGAAATATTGAAGAACTTAAAGAAAGAATGAAATATGAAGGTAGTAAAATGACAGAGGAATCTCTTCGACGTTTCCATGGATCATGCAGGCACAGAATTAAAATGCGTTTTGTAAAAGGAAGAGAACATTTTGAACAGCATATATAATAATTAAATAACTAGTAAATAACATTTTCATCTGTAATTATACTTTTAATAAATTGTCCCAATATATACATACACATATATATATATATATATATATATATATATATATATATATATATATATATATATATAGGATAACGATGTATACCGTATATTTCCCCGTATAAGACGACCTTCAAATTCCCAAAATCACCCTTAAAAATTGGGGTTCGTCTTATACTACAATTCTAAAAAAAAGCCTTAAAGCCTGATGTTTGTCGGTAGGCTAAACTCGGCTTTGGTACGATAACCAATAACTTACATGAAAAGATTCGCATTGTCAAATAAACATAATGAAAGTTATAAAAGAATTCATCTGTCTACTGATATTTTCATTTGCGCCGTTGCTTAAAATTTTGAGAAACACTGGCCTATGGCGTCAACGCTTCGGCTGCAACAAGAAACAGAAAATGATTTGGCTTACAATCTTTAAAAAAAGTCTTTTCTTTAGCTGGAAAGAAAAGCCTTTTTCTGAGTACGACTCGTCCATTTGTTTTTCCTGGTTTGACATGAACTTCATCCTTCATCTTTTTGCTTACCGACTTGTGTTACCCTATTTTTATCGTATCAACTGCAGGAGACGTCTGTTAATCGATCTTCATGTTTCCCTGTTCATATTGACGGGCAATTGTTGTTGCTGCCGTCTTCAGTGTCAGGTAAGGTGAGAGTTGAATGTTTTTCGAGAGATTTATCGATGAGACCAACCACAAAACGGTCCCTTATAGATCATTTTTCCCCAGAAAGCTGTAGTGATGCGCTGGGCCATACTCTACCTGAATATAAGATTCTTTATTCTTGTCATGTTCTGTTTTTTTTTTTGTTTTGTTTTTTTTTGTTTTTTTTTGTTTGTTTTTTTTTTGTGTGTGTGTGTGTGTGTGTGGTGAAACGCGGCCGTTCGTGCATAATGTTAACTTTTACATTAAAATGTTTTCATTTTTGAATGACATAGTTAATGGACTCTTCTAGTTGGTCAGGATATTTGGTTGGCTCTTGTTGGTTCCTATCGATACTGATAGACCCATATATTTAGCCCGTCCTCAGATCCCTTATGTTTGGACTGATTTGAAAGTCCAAAAGTATCGTTATCCAATTCAGAAGAGGTTCTATAACGTAAAAATCTTTTCCCCCCACTCGGGACAATTTTTGGTCTATGAGAATATAAAACCTACCTTTGCTTTCAAAGTCATTCTTTCAGTTTGGTTCACCTTGGTCGTTTTTTTCTTCTTCTTGTGTGATCCCACCTATGTCACTGGGCAAAGAACAGGATCAGTAAGAAAATCTCTTTGACTTGGAAACCTTTAGAATACACTGTAAAGCTAAGATTAGAAGGCAGAGGCTGGTTAGAAACATCCCAGGAAACAGTAATTTGAATCGTTTTTTTTTTAATAACAGCTAAGATTACTCACAGTAATGAACGTGTTTAATAAGGAAACTTGAGGCAGAGGAACAATACTACTACTTCATCCATGCGTAGTATGTGTAACCCCCCCCACCAAGCACCAAAGAATGGAATACCTGTTTACTATACTTATGTCTAACGTTTTGATTCCTGTGCAACCTACCCCTATATCAACATTTCTAGCTCTCCTGCAAGACATACTTATATCTAACTTTTTTGACTCTCATGCAAATCAAACTTGTGTCTAACTTCTTGGCTCTGCGCAAACAAAACCTATGTCAACCTATCTATTGTACAGAGAGCCAAGCATTAATTAACCTGGGGACGGTTAATATGCCATAAAACAAACTAAGCCAAACCAGAAACCCTTTACTACACAGGTGCAGTGAGACAATGATATAAGACTTCGTAAATCCGTTTGAAGAAGAAAGTTGTAAGCTACTGGGATTAAATGTGTCATTATGGAGCAGACATCTGTTGAAATCCTTACGGTATTATAATTCCATGGATAGCACCAGGTTGTAATATTTCTGTAGAAAGACTTTGATCTAAAATTAAAACTGTATTGACTTCTATAAGTAGAAACAAGGGTAATTCTATTCAAAGACGGTTGCAACGGGCTGAAAACAAATCAAACGATGCGACCACACAGTTGAAGCCTTACTTATTGAAAAGTAATATGTTGTCGAACAAGAGATGAGGATTTAAAAACATTCTGCAACGAGAAGGACCAGCTTTTCCGCCATCTTTATTCTCATATGGTCAGCTGCGACCAGACAAGATATGTTCTTATGGGATGTATCCAAAAATAAGCAACTTCCATAACTTCGATCCGAACCATCAGTGAGACTATTTCTGATTATGGCATTGAGGCTTATAACTTGCTGAGATCTACAAGTCGAAAAACATAAAAGGCTATGCCACGGAGGCTTTTTGTCCTGCATATTACAAGAGAGATAATATGTCGTGCAAACATTGTTTGTAATTAATAAATGAAAATCTATTTGAAATCTCACAACAAAGGAAGACATACTTTTAACCAAAGAAAAAAAGGGGTAGAGAAAGCAAGTCATGTGTCAAAATTCCTATCAACAATTCTCTAAAATCTATTCAAGATTAAAGCTTTTCAACACGTGAACAATGAACTGGAAACAATCACTAGAAACCAATATCTGTTACTCAGAGAGGTAGAAGCCGCTTAGGCAGACATACACCACTCTATCTCGTAGACTGACCTATCGCCTGTCGAAAATTAGTGCAATACGTGTACATTAGAGCAGGTTGATTTTTCACTTTTTTAAAAAAATCAACATAAAGATGGGGTTCGATATATGTACTGACACGAAAAATTAGATTCAGAGCTTTTCTCAATTGTTGAGCATTTATGTTTAAATACTTTTTATAAATTTTACTCTTTTGAGAATAAATCCAAATAAAGTTGATACCTTTTGCATTAGATACACTGAATTGAAAACAAATTCAAACCAGAATTGTAATTATAAATCACCTCAATTAAAATCTCTCATTTTTACTGCATTCAATAAGAGTAAACTGTAAAAATTGTAAAAGATTATGAAAAAGGCTAATCAACAAAATTAATCTTATAAATAAACATGACTAATTAAGTATGAATTAATGTTTATTTATTTAATAGACAAATTTTTTATAGACTCGTTCCTCACCTGAAATTCATCTAAAAGGTGAAAGTATTGTGCTGTAAATTTTCTAATGCAATATTTTGCATTTCAGTCGACAGTTGCTTTATTCACTGGATCATGTTAAAGATTTACAGTTGTTGGTTATGGAAAGTATTAACCCTTTTAATTTCAACAAAGGAACTGCATTTATTTCAATAATAAATATTATATGGACGTGCTATAAGATTTTCACTGATCACCGGAACGAACTTCCAACGCTCCAATTTTTAATCCAATCATAATCTTTAAACTTGTTTCCTCGAAAAATGGCAACGATTTGGGAAAAAAAGATATTTTTGGGAAAAGATATTTTGTATAATTGTCAATTATATCAAATCCCGGGTTTCAAATTAAGTGCAATTAGCGCCGTTACAAAATCTACCTGATCTTCTATACATATCTACCAGCAATAAACAATCAATAATTTCATCTGTCAATATAAGATAAAAATTAGTAGATATTAACAAAATACTTTACAGCACCCAATGCTCAAAGGAAACACTCAAAAGCATAGAAGTTATTTATTATAAAAAAAATAAACAGCCGATATAAAATAAAATATGATTCACCACTTAATATGAGCCTATGTATATACAGGGTGCGATGGATAAATTGTCTAATTGACGCAAAAATGAAAATAACACTGACATCTCATTTTAACAGATATACCGGGCGCGATGGATAAATTGTCGTCTAAATGACGCAAAAATGAGAATGATGCTGACATCTCATTTTAACAGATATACCGGGTGCGATGGATAAATTGTCGTCCAAATGACGCAAAAATGTAAATAATACTGACATCTCATTTAAACAGCGACAATTACCAAAATTTTATAAAACTATTTTGAAATACTAATAGGTACATTTATTCAATAAAATCGTTATTGGCTTCAGACATGGCCTACAGGCGATTTCGGAAACGCCTGCATCTCTTCTAGACGGTCTCCTTGTTTAAGTTGGTGAATGCTGCCATAATCCGTGCCTTCAGTTCATCTTTGGTGTTACAAGAAGCTTTGGTGGCCCTCTCTCTCTCTCTCTCTCTCTCTCTCTCTCTCTCTCTCTCTCAACTGTGCCCTACTCATAATCATTTAGGGTGTTGTAATCTGGGAAGTTAGTTGGCCAGATGTAAAGGTTGATGTGGTCGCAGAAATTGTCTGACGGCCATGACATAGAGTCTTCCAGCAACCAACCTCTTGACCCAGGACAGCACTAACTCCTTAAGGCATTTGATGTAGGCCTTCGTGTTGAGTTTGGGGCCCTGTGGGAAGATGAATGGAGGCATAACTTCGGCATCACTTGTGATCACTCCAAACATTATGATGTTCACTGAATATATCATCCAACTCTTTCCGAATTTTCTGCACTTCTCTCAGATTGACACCCAAAAATATTCGTATTGGAGATTCTGGCGTGAATGCCAAGCAGTACAACCTGCCGTTTCCAAATTTCTGTCTGAGTGAATTGCATCATAATCCTCTTTTGCTCACAGACGGTGCCCAACTGACCCAACTATACTGTGCAGTTGACAAAATCAAAAACAAACAACGCGTAGGAGTGAAATTAAAAATATAAAATGGCGACAATTCAACCATTACAATATATATATACGTTATTTTTATAGACACAAATAGTTAATTATATGCTCTGTTTAAAATAAACAGTATTTACCGACCTGAATGTCCGAGAAGTATCAAAGTAAATATGCGTCATCCGAAAGGAATTGAACCTGTATCCTACTCGGAACCGTCTGACCATTTAGCTACAGAGACAGCATCTGATTAGCGAGGTTAAATCAAATAGCATAATATATTATGAAATTGTCCATAAATACACACAATATATATATATATATATATATATATATATATATATATATATATATATATATATATATATATATATATATATATATATATATATATATATATATATAAAAAAACATTTTATTGCGGCCTCATTACTAATAACCGTTAAACATGACGTCACCGTCAGCTTTCTAAAGAGTAACGGAACATAGACAAAGGAATTCTATCTAGCACACAGACCATTAGTTATTTAAAATAAATGACATGGCGGTAAGTATTTGAAAAAAAAAAAACTATATGATCCTTAAAAAGTTTATTCAAAATTTCGACCAAATTCTTAACACTTTATTTGAAAATTGAAAAGATACAATAAAATATAAATATACAGAACTTGTTTGTTCTTTTCAATCAGACATGTTTTGGATGACTGCTGATGATCAAATATGTCTTATTTAAACTCTGCTTTGTATATCTATGTGAGGTGAAATTAACTTTGTCTATTATCATGATGACGAAGCGAGCTACCGGTTGATCGCTGATGTTTTGTCATGTCAGATTAAAACAAGATGACAAATGACACAGTTGACATTGATATAGTGTTTTGAAAGCTGCTAAAGTACAGCATTTGGATTCGGAAGAATTGGGAATTTCATTTAGAATTGATAGATACATTCCTGTCCATGAGATCTGCGATGTCGACTGATTATAATGACTTACATTTCTTTCTCCCCTTGTCTAACAAATTCCGACATCTATCCTTCGCTGAATGCTACAATTTTGACTTCAATCACACACCTCATTCAGTTACTCTCTACCATGAATGACTCTTGATCCTTGTATCGTTTGAAAAAATGAGTATTTTTCTCCCCATAATTTCGACCTTGTGCCACATCTAAGCTACGCCTGGAAAATCGATGGGCACCTCGACGTAGTGTAATGGTTATCAAGCCTGCATCGTTTGATCAATTACGACTGAGTACTATGTTCAATCTTTACTGAGTGCCCCCGAACTTTCTGCCTTGTGCCACATTTCATTTATGCTTAGAAAATAAATGTGCACCTCGACGTAGTGTAATGGTTAGCAAGATTATTTGGCTAGATCAATTACGAAGGAAGAGTGAGTTCGATCCTCACCGGGCGCCCCATAATTTCGACTTTGTGCCGCATCAAAATTACGCTTAAAAATCAACATACTTTCACATCTGTGACAGTGTTTGCAATTTTACATAATTTGGAAAAGACATATGACATGTTTAGAATATCTCAGATAAGATGAAATGACTCACGTTAAGAAACCCCGTCTTTTGAGCCATCGTAAAGCTTTATCCCTTGTTCCACGTTTAAAGCAGGGTTTCCAGTTCTTTCTTTCATTCTCTTTCACTGTAAATAACACCTTTCGTCTTAGTGGCATTATCGCCTTGAATTGTGTGAAATGATTTTTAAAAATTCTTCAGTACGATAGCAACAGAGCATTTTGGTCTATTAATAAGGCAATGAAATGCTGTCCAAATGGCGTAAGGTACGTCAAATGGAATCCCTTAAAACATCAAGGGTTTTCCATACTTAGAACAACAGAGCCTAAGAGCAGAAAAGAAATCTGTTACTGGGTTTTCGCGCATTTACTACCTGACTCTTTCTTTTTTTCTCGTGAAAGAATGGACATGAACCCTTCAAGACAGTACCGATGATTTATGGTAGCAACTGTGTAAAAATCTGCTTGTCTCGGAAACCAAGTGAGCAACCCCTTGCATGGGGAGATTGTGACCTTATACTCGGATTCATGTTAAATAGGAATATGTTGGCAAATAGCAAATACAGTGCTGTTCGATAAAAGTGACTCACCTTTTTTCTTTTTTTTTTTTTTTTACAAAATGTTCTCTTCTCCGATGAAACGAAAGTTGAGCTAAATTCAAAGGATAAGCGATCTAAAATCCGAAGAAGGAGCTTTAAAAGCTCTTTGAATTTAACAGTAAGTACTGTCAAGAATCCGTTCAGTACAATGTTCTGAGGATGCTTTTCTTTTCATGGAACCGGTTTCTTAAAACCTATTGAAAAGACCCCCAATAGCGAGCAGTACAAGAGAATTTTAGAGTCTTGTCTGCTCCCTTCTGCTGAAAAGTTGCAAATCGATGCGTGACAGTACTTACTGTTAAATTCAAAGAGCTTTCAAAGCTTCTTCTTCGGATTTTAGATCGCTTATCCTTTGAATTTAGCTCAACTTTCGTTTCATCGGAAAAGAGAACATTTAGTAAAAAAAATCAGGTGAGTCACTTTTATCGAACAGCACTGCATGCTCTTACCCGAATTAAATCCATTATCTACTGCACATGCAGAGATAAAGATGATTGAAAATGAATTTTATTATTTCATAATATCATATTCTCCAAAATTATATCTGGATGTCGGTGGAACCGGCATGTCGAGTTCAAATTCAAGCCGAGTCTTTTGCATTTGCTTTCTCACAAATACTCTTGGAAAAATTTGTATCCATATCTCCGCCCCCATTTCAAGTTAGAAGTATGAGCATAATGGACGATACCTTTGTTTAGCAACCAGACTAAAAGAAGGACAACTCTGAATTATGAATAGGCGGGGAGCTAACAACTGCGTATAAAATTTACTTTGCTACAGAAACTACAGTAGCAACACTTTGTAAATGGTTGTTGTGACCTTTATATTTTACAGGGGAGGGGGTGACAGGGGTTAATACACCGTAAATAAAGTTTGTGACAGTTACTTCTGGCTTGAAACCAATTTTCCTAAACCGTTACCTTAAGTCAAACAATTTACCAATACTAATGGTAGCATGTCTTCTGTTCGCTACCACAGTCACTCCTCGCTCTGTGTCGCCTCTTGACGCAAACTTTGTAGCTTCATTGACAGTCAAAATTTGCATATGTTAAAAGAGATTCTCGCGAGAGTCTATCCGACAACAAGATCTATCTGTTTTAAATGTATGACTTGTGAAGTTGCCATTTTTCCTTTTGGGATATTTTAAATGCGAGACACGTCTGAATCTGTTTTCCTCATGGATGAAGCCATTTTCTCTCTTGTTACATTGACTGTTGCAAACAAATGCATGCAACACTGGGCATCTTTTCCCTCTGCGGTAAGTTCACGACTACAGAGAAGATAATATATCTTTAAATCATTTCAAATTGTCAATGATGAGGATTTTTTTATTTTTAATCCAATAATTAAATTATAATAAAGTTAATAAAAATTAAAATAATTTAAAGTTGAAGTATCATATATCATCTCCATAACAAACCACGGTAAGGACCACAAAGGGATAGGAAGTTGTGGAGAGCCCTGATCGCCCACCATTTTCTTTCTTTTCTTCTTCTCGCCTCGCCTTCCCACCATTTGTATATATATCATCTCCATAACAAACCAAGGTAAAGGCCACAAAAAATAGGAAGCTGTAGAGAGCCCTGATCGTCCACCATTTTCTTTCTTTGTTTCCTTCTTTCTCCTCACCGCCCCCACATCTCCGTAACAAAACTAGATAAGGGCCACAAAGGATAGGAAGTTATAATCGTTGTAGAGAGCCCTGATCGTCCACCATTTTCTTCCTTTCTTTCTTTCCTTATTTCTCCTGGCTTCGCCGATCCCACCTTTTTCCTATAAGTGATCTCCTTAACAAACCAACGTAAGTGCTACAAAGGATAGGAAGTTGTGGAAAGCCCTGATCGCCCACGTCCTGAAGCGGCACGCCACATACAAAAACAAGCTTACTTGGTGCCCTATCGTGTGATAGTTTTAAGGAAAATGCACACAGTTACTTTCGTAATTTAAATTAAAAATGGAACAGAAATATTTTGGAAAATTTATTAAATGTAAATGCCGAAAAACTCGAAATATACGAACGATTGTTGACATTTTAGAAGGTTAAAAATATTGGCTATCACCTGTTAGTGGGGAAATTCTGTTTCAAATTTTCTCCGTATTTTCATGATAATTGTTCCCGATGAACTGTTCACTATGTGTTATGGAGTGGTTTCATAGTGGAGGCTTGTATTTGTACTAAGTCGGTCCTAAAATAGGTTCGACGTACAAAACGTTAGGGACTTGATATAATAGGTAATGACGCAGAGAAATCTAGTCATGGTCGCTGATACTTTAGTATCCAACTAACGGTCGTCCGGCATCGACTGACTGACCAAACCCCTGTGCGACTTACTTGTTACTCTTACTACTCCTACTTATTATAAGTGGGAGAGTCTATTAACTATAGAATAGGTGTGTTCCACTATAACACTATGGCACCTAGACTTTATGAATTTAAGCACAGATCTAGATTGGCAACAAGGTCTCATTAATTTACAAATGGATGGATGTAACCATAAGTTCTATGCTAACAGTTCCATTTCTCACACTTCTCGCTTGTTAAACTTTCTTCCAGATTTGTGCTTTCCAGCCAACTTTAATCTGTAAAAATTTAAATGCAATGTCAATTTTTACCTACTGTCTTCCACATAATTTTCTATTTATCTCGCTCCTTAATAATGTTTCTGTTTTCTAATTCTTTCATACCCAATAACCCCTTGTGTCAGACTTGCTTGTGGTGAATTCGATTAAAAAATATATACCTGAAATTGTTCTGTAAACATTAATATATAAATCTGACAGGTTTCATACTATTGAAAACTGAGGAATACTGAAAACAAAGCGAATCACCTAGGCGTGTAACCAAGAAGTTAAAATGTTGGCATTCCGATCATGAGATTTGGGGTTCAAATCTCACGATTGTCGATTTATCAAGGAGGTGACATCTTGAGTGTATCGTCATCAAAAGACAATCTTAACGTGCGGCACAGTTGGATATTACCTAAAAGTCATACCATGCCTTGAACCAGACTTTGCTAGTGGTATTATGTTCGGAAGCCACAAAGTTGCAAGTCATCGTGACCGATGGTTCCAAGGTATTGGTGATCTCTTCCAGAAACTGTAACTAAGCCCAATGTTGGCTCTGTGGTTGTTGAACAAACTACAATGTGCCTGAACATGCGTCTGCAATAGGGATTAGCTAACCACCCTAACAGACAGCTATACTCGGAAAAGAGCGGTCAAAGATACTACACCAATCAAGGTGACAAATTAAAAAGCAAAATTTAGTATCAGAATTAAAAGATTTATATTATGTTAAGGAATTGCAATACTTATTTGGTTTGTATACTGTTTATATTATTCGGACTGTTGTCTTCATCTTTGTCGCCATATTTATTATTACAACGTTTCGGTCGTTGTACGCTCCGGCCTTCTTCAGGTGTTTGGAATGTTTAACTGAACCCTTTATTTCGCTCACTGGGGTAGACTGTTCTAGTTCCAACTGCCTCACACTGGATAAAGTCGTTGGTTAGATCCAGTGAGGGGAACCAAAGAGTGTAAGGTCAATACCCGGTTAAGGCAGTTATTAGTTATCTCCTGTTAATTTCCCTCTGAAAGTTCTCCAATGCCTTAACTGGGTATTGAACTCACACTCTTTGGGTCCTGTCAGTGGATATAACTAACACCTTTATCCACTGAGCCATGTGTCCTTGAGGACATCTGTTTATAATACCCAGAAATTCATACACAAAAATTGCTATATGAGCACTGGTAAAAATGATTTAAATATCTTCAGCAATCATTTTTTACCAGTGCTCATATTGCAATTTTTGCTGTTATCATATATGGTTTTACCAGAGCTCATATTGCTATTTTTGTTGTTATTATCGCTTTTCTGTGGCACTCTTATTACTGGTTCCCATATTGTATTCATTTCTATGCTTGGTTGGCTCAGGAGATTTTTGTGGTCTAGCTTATGTGCTGATTCCTTAAGTTTACGAATTTTGCAATGATATTCTTTGTCAGTGATCTCCCTTTTCCTTCCATATGTGGTCAGCCACGTCTGATTTTTCCAGTTCCCCCCGTGTTACAGCTTTTTGGTGTTCTTGAATCCTTACCTTAAGGGAGCGACCTGTCTCCCCTTTATATTTCTTTCCGAAGCTGCACGGAGCATACAACGGTCGAAACGTTGTAATAATAAATATGGCGACAAAGATGAGGACAATAGTCCGAATGATGTAAATATTGTGCATAATACCTCATCTAAGAAATATAGACAGATACTGAATAGCCGAAACGTTGTAATAAATATGATGACAGAGATGAGGACAATAGTCCGAATAATGTAAATAGTGTACATAATACCTCATCTCAGAAATATAGACAGATACTAAAGGGCCGAAACGTTGTAATAAATATGATGACAGAGATGAGGACAATAGTCCGAATAATGTAAATAGTGTACATAATACCTCATCTCAGAAATATAGACAGATACTAAAGGGCCGAAACGTTGTAATAAATATGGCGACAAAGATGAGGACAATAGTCCGAATAATGTAAATAGTGTACATAATACCTCATCTCAGAAATATAGACAGTTATTTGACTTGGTTTGTTTTACGGCTTATCAACACCTCAATGTGTTATTTAATACCGACAAGATTGTTATTGCTAGTAATATTTTTTCAAAAATGTACTCCTGGTAATAATTTTTAAAATGTATTGCTGGTAATATTTTTTCCCAAAACGTATTGCTGGTATTAAAACCTATTTTCATAATTTCATAGTGTTTTGACCCCATTTGTGGGGTGGGGGTAACTATTTGCCCATAGCTAGCACCACAACAGGTGCCACCACACCGGGTCAGGGTGGACGAGGGAACACCAGCAATTAAGAGGTGGTTTCACGTTCCTCAAAACCTCCTGATCAGAGGCCTGGCTGTTGGACGTAGTTTATCGTCTTAACCAGGATGCAGATGTAGTTAATCGTTAGAACCAGGACGGGCAATACTTGTTAGCCAAGGGAGAAGATAGAATGCAAGGTTGTCAGCAAAAAAGACAGCTCAAGTTTAGAGCTATACATTGGGGACGTGAATATCAAGTAATCATCATCATCAAATCATTCGACTGCTTAAATCGTCGGGTCAGAAACTCCTCATGATACTTTCAGGGGAATTTCAGATAGCTACATTTTTTACGGCTTATCAACCTTTTGCAAGTTGTTTAAAGACGGAAAATAAGCATTTTGTGAAAAAGATAATAATTCACAGGTACAAGTCCTACTAATTAACCCATAGCTGGGGGGAGAAGAAGTGGATTCATATTTTTCCTAAGGAAAATGAAGTGTATTTCAAATTGTTTTTCCGCTTAAGTGAATATAACGAACATGGCCGGAATTCGAACTCGACTCTTCGATTTCCAATGCCGAGCCTTTATCCATTACACCAACTCTATATCAATGCTTAAGGCACCTGGTATTTCGAAGCAGTCACCCATATAGGTACTGACCAGACTCAACGTCGCTTAACTTCGGTAATAGGACGAGAACTTGTCAAAGTGATGTGGCCCTAACTCTCTAGGTATTGTTGTAATTGATAGCAAATGCTCAAATCACAAGACGCATATGAATAGCGAAAGATGCCTGTCAGAAAATAAGGAAATATGTTCTTTGAAACAAAGAATATACTGCTGGACCGCTATATACGTAATCTGATAAAAAAAAGTATCGTGACTAGTACCATAAAAAGAAAACTACAACGGATAGCAATTCGGCATGTAATCCACTTCTGAAGCCGCACACTTTATCCAGCGTCGTTTTTATTTATGGAAGCATTCCTAGAACTCATTTTTAGAGAATAGCGAGCCTTGTCGCATTCTCTTGGATTTCCTGGATTTTTTTTTCTATTTTAAGACAATTCACTCCAAGCAAGACGGGAGTGCCACTAGCACGCAAGGGGTTAAAGAGGATTGAGAGCAAGAGTAAAGAAGCGTGTTTGAGAAAAGATACAGCGAATGACGGGGGACAAGCTTAGGGTCTCAGATGGCGATTGACATTACACTTGAATATTTGAAGAATACAGTCATCGGGGAAGCAAGTAAGAGGAAGGGAGTTCCACAGACTGGAAGTACGAGAGAAGAAGATGTTTGAGTAGAAGAGACGGTTACAGTGACCGACAATAAGACAATATGTATAACCGAAAATAAACAATAGAAAAACTGTATATATACATAGTTTTTATTATATATATATATATATATATATATATATATATATATATATATATATATATATAACCAAGTATTGAAACAAAATGGCTATTTTTATAGTGATTTTATAACATATTTATGTTATATTTTCGAATAAATTATATTTGCTCTACTTTGTATTGAGCACTACTTTAAGAAGAGTATTTTTGGTTATTGGAATTTATTCCGTATATACCAATCCTATACTTGGGTACATATATATATATATATATATATATATATATATGTGTGTGTGTGTGTGTGTGTGTGTGCGTGTGTGTGTGTATATAAGTATATATATATATATATATATATATATATATATATATAATTCATCGAGTCTAGAAGATTATCTCAATCCTCCTAATTTCTGTCACTTGTATATCCTTGCTTGAACCGGCTTCTAATACTCTGGACTGAGCGGCTTAGGGATAGTAGCCGTGGCTTGTGGAGGCACAGTTCTATGGGTAAAAGAGTAACTCGGATGAGTTCCACCACGGAATATCTATATCGAGTCTGATTTGCTACCTCATCGTTACCTTGACCCGTTGGTACAGTCTGTATGGCGTTTGCTTCCTATCGTAGCTGTTCGGGTTTCAATTCTCGATAGTGGATGCATACTGCTGATGAGTCCCAAATATGGGACGAAACGGCAGTCCAGTGCTTTTTACATTCTGTTGAGGTTTCTCTAGATCCGATGAATTACTTAATTATAATTATCTCAAATCGTCCTCATTTCTATCACTCTCTTTTATTTTTTATTTATTTATTTATTTTATATATATATATATATATATATATATATATATATATATATATATATATGTGTGTGTGTGTGTGGACATGTAGTAATAGGGATAACTAATTCAAATTCTTGCAAAATCTACAGACTATGGTGTCATATCTTTTTGGCAATCTTGCTGATTTGTTCGGGAAAACATGACATCATGTCATTGTTAATTTTTGATTATTTGATTTTACTGAGTAAAATTTTTAAAAAATAAAAGGAAACTATTAAAAAGTAGAGAAATTTAAAAATAAACCACTTTTAATTTGTGATTCATCTGGAACTGCTCGTATTCATCATAAAATCTGCGATGTTTATTTTGGAAAATTAAGTTTTCCGCAAAACATAAGAAACTTTTCCGTTGATTCACGAAACAGGAAAACCTTTTCCCCCAAAATGATAAAATATTTAATAATCTTTTTTTACAAAATCCAGTGACAAAAATAAATTTCTTATTGAATAAATAACGTTTATCTAAAGATTCTTTGAATATTAAAAAAATAATAATAATGAAATAATGAAATGCATTTTTTTGCTCAACATTTCCTCTTGATAGAATTTCTGTGTTTTTATGGAAATTAGATTGGTAAATATTCTGATTGTAATAACCATATTTTTTTTGTTTTTGTTTCGTATTATCGTTCAGTATTTCTAAAATAAATGTTTGAATTTTGCTTTCTACTGCTTGACTCCACAGAGTTTTATTCTGAAAGGCAGATGGCAAACTGATTACATACAAAAGGAAGAAACTCAAATCAGTTTACAGCTTCGCTGGCTGGAAACCACGCCTTTTAAGGCATATTTTATTTAAAGAGTTTCATAAGAATGAACGCTAAATATTTCAAAACTTTTACGCAGTAAAGAAAACTTTTTAATAGTTTTCTGCGATTTGGATTAAATTATTTGGTATATTTTAATTTGATTCTATGAGCAATATTTTTTATTGTTTGTTTTTTACGGTTTTTCAACCATTTAAGATTTATGAAAAGCTGAAAAATTTTTTGTACGAATAATTATTTTCTTCTTGCGAGTAAATATTGCGTTAACAACAGCAATGTCTTTCCGCGATACCAGTCCTACTGTACAGTAATTATTCAGGGTTAAATGTCAGAAATGCTCAACAAACAGAATTGACAATGTCCCAACTTGGTAAGTGGGGTCTGTAGTAACAAAGCCAACACAGTTTCGACTTAAGCCTTCTGTCCGCCGAAGCGATCTCCAGCATTTTTATTCACACATAAACAATATGTATGTAAGTCAAAGCAACATTAATAATGTCAAAAATTCACAAAACTAAGAATGGTGTTAACAGACAAGGTGATACAGACAAGCGATCGGAGTGTCCTGAAGTCATGACAAGACGCAACAAACTTAAGTCTGATGAGACCAAGAAATAGCCTATCATATTGGCTAGGAAATAATCCCAACATGCATCTACGTGTTTTGTCTTATAAATTTGACCGTCATTCTTACAGTGATTGGAACTGACCCCTACTATTTAACTTGTGGTGTACAGATAGATTCACACTTTTCCCAGTGCGGAAGTCTATAAACTGTAAATGCAAACAGTAATGATGACATCAGCCGTTTCCTTATAAGGAAATATTCAGTATTCATTGCCCAAACGATTAGCATGACAGCCGGTTGGAATTTATAAACTCTTCCTCTTCAAACAGGAATATTGGCTTCTCAGATCATCTCTTATCGATCTTTCTAGTCCTAAGAGAAGTCATCTTCCTGACATTAGAAATTTTTCATACGAAAAACAAATTTTATTCACATTTGCGCTTTGTCAAATGAATGTCAGCCGAATCGAGGGTTTCGAACATTCAGCCCGCGAGCATGTGAGTGATTCTCTTTCTCCTATCCCGGTAGCTATTTTGCTTAAAATTAGTTACACCCCATCCAAGGCAGTAAAGCCACTAAGACACAAGGGGTTATTGGCTGTGGAACAAAATCATTAATAATGAGCGGGAAGAGAAAGGAGTAATCAGGAGAACAGTAATTAAGGACTGACATTGTAGATTAATGTTGTCTGGAAAGCAGGGAGTCGGAAGAGAGTCCCACAAGTAAGAAGTGCGAGAAAAGTAATCGTTAGCATATAATTTACGGCTACATTTGATAATCTCAAATGTAAATTGATGAGATCTCGACTCCAAATGCGCTCAAATGCAGAAAGTCACGGTACCATAGTGAGAATCTCATCGAAACAATTACCATCAAAGTATTTCTTAGAAAAGAGACAGAGAGGCAACCTTACGACGGTGGGAGATTGACTGAAGATGAACTGCCAGGTTAGGACCAATAATATTGCCGATTCTTCTTTGGATGTTATCAAGGTACCTCAGGTAAATTGCAGTGTCACCGGACCCTCGCCCGAAATTGTCTCAGTGAACTAACATTCTGACATAGCAATGAATTCAATATAGTCTTTCCATTCGATGTCACGGTGGAGTAATGGATAGCGGCTTGGACTGAGGAATCGGAGAGCCGAGTTCGAATTCCTGTCGAATCCATTACAATCACTTGCGTGCTAATACAACCATACCTTTGGAAAGGTATGGATCTTCTTCAGAACAGTTATATGAACTTGGACGGCAACTGGTCTACCGCGGAAAGAAATATAAACCCACTGCGGGGAAATATCTGCCACGTCAGTCATGTATCTAAAGATTTATGATCGCCTAAGCGTGTATCACGCATAACTGACTGCCATCTGAGAACGTTAGCCTGAGAAGGCGCCACGAATGACTTTCTAGAAGGTTAGCATTAGCCATACTGATGGAAGACAGAGAGGAGTCACTCAAATGATTTATGGAAAAATCTTTAGTTTTGGGGGCGTTAAACTTAACAAGCCATCTTTTGCCCCAGTTAATAACAGACGAGGTCGTTTCGGGCATCGGCCGCCATTTTGTCCTTGTTAGACTGATTAGCCTTACTATCTAGGAAGGAGCAAATGATTGTGCCATCAGCGTAGGTACTAAATTGAGAACCGATGGTATCAGGAAGGTCATTAAATAAAATTAAAAACAAAAAACAAGGACAAAGGATGGAGTCCTGAGGGAAACCTGGTAAAGGCTCCAGGCGAGTGAACGTTCAAGATAACTTTCATTTCTCGATGATATCTAATTTATAGTTCATCGTGAAAAAAAAACTTGTAGATTTTAACTAGTTGATAAACAAAGAATACCTTTTAATTTACAACCAATGAACATTATAGGCCAATTGTTTGAGGTCCATCCATTTTTTATATGTGCAGACCTTAAATTCAGCTGAATCCCTTCCTTGGTTATGTTGGCGCTCAGAGTGACATCATTCGAAGCCCGATTCTGCACTCTGTGGCGTTGTAGACACCTTCTAGGTCAACACTTGGGTCTCTTCGGTCTTTTGAATTTTTAAGTTCATACCGAGTACAACATTTCTTTAGGGTAGAACTTTCATATTGAAGTTTCCAGAGATCAATTTCTCTTGGATCAAGGTCAATGATAGACATTTAAATCGTTTCATACCTCTGGTATTTTGATAGACATCGCTAAAATAGACAAACAGAAAAAAGACTGTACAGTTTTTCTGGTATCCAATGATGAATAATTTCATTAGAAATAAAAGTCAACACTTATAAATAAAAAACTAGGGGCAATATAAATGTAGTTCTACAGAAGGATACTGAGAATTCCTTGGATGGAGCTGGTAACCAACAAGGAAGGCTTACTGCAAGTTGTAACAAAAAGAACACTTATGTCACTGGTCCACGAGATTTTTGATGCCAAGTAACAAAGCACGTTTTTCAGCTAATTTTCTGGTGGTGATTCCGAAAATGACCTTAGTTTTTCATGATTAGCTACCATTTTTGCGGTACTCGTTCCCACTTATTGCTAGCTTTTTTCCACTTATCGGTCGCTCATTCCCACTTATTACTCGCTCGTTTCCACTTATTGCTCGCTCGTTCCCACTTATTACTCGCTTGTTTCCACTTATTGCTCGCTTGTTTCCACTTATTGATCTCTCCTTCTCACATATTGCTCGCTCGTTTCCATTTTTTGGTCGCTCGTTCCCACATATTGCTCGCTCGTTTCCACTTGTTACTCGCTCGTTTCCACTTATTACTCGCTCGTTTACACATTGCTCGCTTGTTTCAACTTATTGCTCGCTTGTTTCCACATTGGTCGCTCATTCTCACATATTACTCGCTCGTTCCCATTTTTTGGTCGCTCGTTCCCACATATTGCTCGCTCGTTCCCATATATTGCTCGCTCGTTTCCACTTATTGCTCGCTCGTTTCTACTTATTGCTCGCTCGTTTCCACTTATTGGTGGCTCCTTCCCACCTATCGCTCGCTCGTGTCCACTTATTAGTGGCTCATTCCCACTTATTGCTCGCTCGTTTCTACTTATTGCTCGCTCGTTTCCACTTATTGCTCGCTCATTCCCACATATTTCTCGTTCGTTTCTACCTATTGATCACTAGTTTCCACTTATTGCTCGCCCCTTCCCGCTTATTGCTCGCTCGTCCCCACTTTGTTCAAGTGCAGACTACCCAGCCCAGGGATTCAACTCAGAATTACTGTCACTAAATTCACAAACCAACGCGATGACCACAAACGTCTGGCCTTAGTTATCAATTAATACGTATTTTCAGTTTTTCAATTAGTTAAAATCTACTAAATCCTCGCATAAATAATTATAAATTATGCCAATTTGCTCCCGTTTGAAATATATTTATTTAGTTAAAATCTTCAAATATATAAAGATTACATTTTGTGGCATTTAATTAAAATAAAATTCTCATGTTTCTCATATAGTGAAAATCTGATCATTTATTGTCATTGCCAACAACAAACACTATATAACAACGTCATCGCGTTAAGTATTCAAATATCTGTGTGTCTTTCACCCAGTTCAAATCTGAAACCTATCACAATAACCTTTAAACATTCCTTTTTTTAACATTACCTTAAACAATTTTAATGTTTTTAATTCTGATAACATGTGCAATAAACTTCTGATATCGTAATGATAAAGTACAAACAAATTTAGTTAATCATAGCACAGGTAAAAATGGCACAGGTAAAAATGGCACGGTAAAACGGTACAGGTAAAAATGTACAGGAAAAAAAATGAAATTCATACGTTATCTATTTAGTAAATTAAAAAGAAAATTATATCTATATTTAAAAGCAAAAAAATTAAACTAAAATATTATGTTATGACCACTTAACACCTGATCTAAATCTCCCCCCTTCCATGTCGTCACTGCATAAATGTTTCAGTTATTGTTGTAGATCCACATATATTTTCTTTGTTTTCTTTCTTGATGGTTTACCAACGAAGTCCCTTGTCATCACTCACAACAGTCTCTTTCTTCTGGGTCATTTTCCTTATCAGTTTCCAGATAAATGGGGTGCTGATAACCAACAAGATGGTAAAAGGTAATGTTCCATCCTTCACATAAGTTGTTGGTTCTGGAACAGTCATGTATGGTAGCTTGATATAGATTCCAAATTTCTGGTAGAAATCTTGCTGGGATACGCCGAGGCTTTACTGCTGGAATGTCGGGCAGAAAGTTGCGTCTCCTTCGTCGAACATACGTACCAGAAACGTAAGCTTGATCGAAGTCCTCTAACAAGAGAGCTGCCTCATCAGAACATATTGTCTTAAATAACTGCATTCCATGACGATGTTCTGATAGAGCCATTGATGACAACTGAACTAGCTATCAACTGGGATCTGATTAGAGAGTTACTGGTTCGATATTTATATTTTTTTTCAGAATTTACTAGACAACGTGTGCATTTCATTTTTCGCGTATGTTTTCGCTTTGTTCTATATTCTATATTCTATATTCTTTGTTCTATTTTTCTATATTCCCACTCGTGCCATTTTTACTTGTGCCATTTTTACCTGTGCCATTATTACTGTGCTCCAGTACGAACAATATATTCAGTTGTCACTCCGTCAAAGACTTTTGTTGCTATTTTCATTCATTCAGCTTAGGTCAGAAATATTCTATGATGATAAATCCTAAACAATATATGTTGTTATTTTCACTTCAAAGTTTTCTCTTGTTTTTCAAACTGCTAAAATCTGGAAATTTTTGTAATGGTAAACGTCAAATAATATATACTAATGTCTTTTATTTTTCATTCTTTTAAAATTTGTAACATTCTGTGTATTTTATACTTCCGTCTTTCTTTGAATTATCTTTTTTTCAATTTTTTTCTGTTAAATTCTGAAACCTTCTGGCATGATAAAGTATAAACATTCGAAAATCCTCTAATGTTAAACCATAAAGATCATATAATTCTGCTTGTTCTTTAGTTCCCTACTTAGCACAACCGTCACGCCCTGCCATTACCTCATAAATGGACTATTCCATTTTGATCGTGAAAAAAGACAGAAAAGACATATCAGAGATGCTCTTTGGATTTAGTTAGAAAAAGAAAGAAAATATAGAGTAGGTAATAACGCTTTCCTATGTTTAGTCTCCGCTTCAGTGAAATGGAAAACTTGTCAATTTAAATATTTTGTACACTCTTACTTTTTCAGATATTGATCTGTGTTCATATTTATGATTTCTATTGCAATACTTCATTCATGTTAAGCTCAAATATTTATCATAGCTCTGGGAGAATTTTGATGGGTATTTGATAACCGTATAACATGCAAAAATCTTACTCAATCATTAACTGAAGAATTATGATTTATCAGAAAGTTAAAATAGCCATACCGTGACATTAACACGGGCATTTTTAGTTATTTAAACTATGGTCGTCCTTTGGAAGATTTTATTTATTTATTCAGTTCAATTCTGAAACTTTCTCTCGAGATAAACTACAAACTTTATCATCTTAAATCATCGATTCAAAGATGTTTATACGTTAATCTATTCTAATTCCAGTCTAATCACTGATATCTTAAACTACAAACATATTCTATGTTCGTCTCTTCAAAGATATCTAATGTCAGTCATTCAGTAGAAATATGAAACCTATATAAAGTATAAACATTATATTCCATGGTCTCTTCTTCAAAGATTTTTTTTATTCTGTCAAGATAAGCCTAATATCCAACGGTCGTCAATTCACCGATTTTAATGTTTTTCATTCAATACACATCAGAAACTTTCTGTCTGGATAAACGATTCTCTACAGTTGATGTTTGTTCAAAAAAATTATGTTTTTCATTCAGTTAATATCTGAAACTTTCTGACATGATAAGCTATAAACATTATATTCTGTGGTTGTCACTTCACAAATGTTTTTATTTTACTTATCGTCTGCATCGTTCTATCAAGATAAAATATAAATAGTCTATTCAAAAGTGTTTTACGATTTGCATTCACTTAATATCTGCAACTTTCTGTTATAGTAAACATTATATTCTGCGGTCATAACTTCAAAGATTTTTTTTTCATATTTTTCATTCAAATATTATCGACTTTGCCAGCAAAAGAAAAATTCAAATGTTTAAATATCTGGGAAGTGTTTAAACGGGCGACAGCGAAAACGCGACACCGAAATTCGAATACGCACTGGGTAAGCGAAAGAAGCAGACCAAATTCCATGGAAACAAAGAAAACAGTTCTGAATGCTTATATAATATCAATCCTCAGATAAGGCAGTCAGTGCTGGACAATCTCCACACAGATGAAGAGAAAACCGGAAGAAAAAATTGCTTCTAGAGAATGGTGCTAAGAATTCCTAGACGAAGTAGAGTCTTACGGAAAATGGAAGCAAATAGGACACTTATACTCAGAGTTAGAAAGAGGCAGATGAAATTTCTTGGGTTATAATGAGGAAGGAGGGCTTGGAGAATTTGACACTCTCAGGACATATAGAGCGTTACAAAGACAAGGGAAGGCAGCAGACCATCAATCTGACGAGCTTGTGTAAATGGATGGCAGAACATAGGTCTGGAAGTTTGGTAAAGATATAGGAAGTTATGAAGAGGGCCATTGCCGCCCTCGTCCTGACGGAAAACGACACTTAGAAAAAGAATCATCTAAACTATTAATATTATATTCAATGGTTGTCACTTTGAAGTTTCTTTGATATTTTTCTTACAATTTTCGTGTGATGTTTTTCGTAATAAGGATCAATACAAATTTATAGTTGTCCATGGCTCTTCACTACCTCCTATGTTGATCTTTTTAAACTTTTACATTCATCTGAATATATCTGTCAAGATAAGCTATAAACTTTACAGCCTCTGATTGTCGCATTTTTGTATTTTGTTTAATCATTTCACCCTCAAGCAAGGCAATAAAGCCACTAAGATGCAAGAGGTTACTAAGTGCAAAAGATTATGAGAAAACGAAAAAACATTATTAAGGATGGAGAACAATAAAAGACAAGGAATTAAGAAAACAGAACATAACGATTGAGATTGCATTTAAATTTTTGACTGGAAAGCAAGAGGCCGGAAGAGAGTTCAACAAGCGAAGTAACTGTTATCATAGAACTTACGGTTTAACTTAGCCATTTCAACTTTAAAATAAGGGGACTGAGCTACAATTCTAGATTTTATCAAGAATCTCTAAATTTATAGCATAAGCACCAGACCAGATATGGCAGCAATATTCAAAGCAAGGATGAATGGTAGACTTATAAATATGGAAGATAGATTCTTCTTTGGATTTTATTAAGTATCTCTAAATACATAGCAGAAGCACCAGACCAGATGTGGCAGCAATATTCAAAGAATGAACGAATAGTAGATTTCTAAATGTGTAAGATAGATTCTGGTGATAAAAATTGTCTAACACGACACAGTGAATCGAATTTCCTGGCAGCAGACCAGGCTATGAATTCAACAGAATCTTTCCTCTTCATGTCCGACAAAAACGTTATCCCGTGAATGAAACTATAAATATGATATATTGTGACTGTATTTTCAATGAATCCGATGATCATCATAATATTTATCTCATGATAAACTAGAAATCTTATATGGTCACAAATGTAAAATCTTTTTATTTTTTTTTTCATTCAGTTAAAATCTTAACATTTCTAATTAGTATATCAATTACTTGGATGGTGCGATATCATTATTTATATTGTTCATATTTGTGCTATTATCCTCATCTTTGTTGTTTTTATCACAACGTTTCCGAACTCCATTCATCATCATTCATGCATATCGATACGGGTAACCTAAAATTCCGAATTCCAAACTGAACCCTATATTTAATTTCATATATATTCATGTCGTCTGGTTGGTATTTTTATTTAAAATTATTGCTCGATCGTTTCCACTTATTGCTCGCTTGTTTTCAGTTACTTCTCGCTCCTTTCTACTTATTGCTGACACTCCCACTTATTGTTGGCTTCTCTACTTATTGCTCGTTCCTTTCCACTTATTGCTCGATCGTACGCACTTATTGCTTGCTCCTTCCCACTTATTGCTCGATCGTTCCCACTTATTGCTCACTCCTTCCCACTTATTGCTCGCTCCTTCCCACTTATTGCTCCTCCTTCCCACTTATTGCTCGATTGTTCAAAACTTATTGCTCCCTCCTTCCCATTTTATTGCCTCGCTCCTTCCCACTTATTGCTCGATCGTTCCCACTTATTGCTCGCTCCTTCCCACTTATTGCTCGCTCCTTCCCACTTATTGCTCGATTGTTCCCACTTATTGCTCGCTCCTTCCCACTTATTGCTCGCTCCTTCCCACTTATTGCTCGCTCCTTCCCACTTATTGTTGACTTGTTTCTACTTATTCGCTCGTTTTCACTTATTCCTCGCTCTTTTCTACTTATTCCTCGCAGTGAGCCATTCTCCTGGAGGTTAGCATTAGCCAACCGACTTTAACATTTTAATATAATACACATTATATTCTTTCTTCAAGGTATTTTGTTTTTCTTTTAATCACCTGCGACTTTCTACTATGAATATATATATATATGTGTGTGTGTGTATGTGTGTGTGTGTGTGCGTGTTCGTGTGTGTGTCGGTGTGTGTTCTGTACTCGTCATTTTAATTATTTTTCATGCGTTTTATTCATTTCTCGCTGCCTTCGGCCACTCACTATCGCGTCGCCAAATAAGATATATTCACTACTTGAATTATTTCAAACAAAAATTTTAAATGAACATTTCATTCATAAATTGGCTTGTTATATTTAAGAAAAGTTTTACAAATAGATGAAGGCTAAGTAAAATGCACATTTAAAACACTTTTAAAACACTTTTAAAACACATTTAAAACACGTTTTATGCACTATATAAGACAATACTCCTATACAGACAATCATTGAATGAAAGAACACTAATGAAGGACAGTTAATTAATCAAATATACTTTTTAAAATCAATATGCAAATCAGTTAAACCTGAACATTGATACCACCTATAAGAAGATAATATATAATACAAATATTGAGCGTTTTAACGCCAGGAATCGTTGGATAATTGTGATACAATTTTGCATTTATTCATATAGATTCCATAATATACGTTTTACTTCATTAGCTATTATGTTACTCTAACTCTTCAAATGTTAAATGCAGAACTAATTCTAATTTCTATTTTCTGATCTTTACACTATTTTATCTTATAAATTGTCCCCTGTTCTGTCACTCATGAAATAATAATAAATGTTTGTAACGGAAAGTAAGGATCTGCGTACGTCAAATCGTCTTTAATTTAAGTGGCAGCAGAAGAATTATCGTTGAACTTTTAAAAGGTAAGCTTAAACATTAATTCAATACTTAAATGCAGCGATCGATTTTGAGTTCTTTTGTAGTTTATTGATGCCTATCGCTTTGGGGGTGTCAAGTTGACCGACCAACTCATTACAGAATCTACTCCTCCCTGGCTATTGTGATGATGGCCAAACCAAGAGTCCTCCACAGGGGTTAGCTGAGATGCCGTTCGATATTGCGGTTTTTTAAGCGAGTTTATAAAACGTGCACTGAAATTTTGAATACAAAAGAAAAATAAGAGTTACTCCCCTTGAACCATGAAAGCAACGATAATGGCTAGTATAATATATTAATATATATTTTTAACCACGCAGAATCTGGTAACCCTGAATCTGAGCTCAACAAAAATCGTTCCCTGCACCTAACTTTCCTGGGGCTTTTGAATCAGCTATAAATCATTGAAATCGGACCGGTGGGAGCGAAGGCGTTGCTTGGACACACACACGCACAAACACACACGCACACATACACTGTACTTTATATGGTCATCATAATGCATAACACGAATTGTTGCATTCATCATGTTAGGGTTATTGCGCAGCTGCAGGCAGTTCTCTTCACATATCTGGATTGAAAACTAGATAGGTTGTAATCGTGCAACACACTTCCCGGTCGTCCAAGACTTCCAACCCCGCAGCTGTTCGATGAAGATCGCTTGGATCTCAGGCCTGCACTGTGGTTTATGTTTGATCATAAGGTAGCCAAAGTATTAGTTGAAAGGAATGTGACACTAGCATGACACTGGTAGTATGGAAATAGGATTAAAAGGATTCATATGAAAACCTCGTATAGAATTGGAACATTGGAAGGGTTGAGAACATTAAACAAGGAAAACGTTAAGCTGAAAAACAGGAATTGAAATATGAAGCGAAAGAAAAAAACAGAAACGCAATTAAGAATTGTTCGAAAAAAGGCCTTATTGTAAAACAGTAGAAAAATTCTTTGTCGATTTAAAATAAATAATTTGGTTTTGAAAAGTTGACTGATTGGTATTTGAATGTCATTGTCGGCTGGGAAGTTAATTCCGGTAAAGCCAACAATGTAAACAATGTCGAATTTTGGAAATAGATAAACAAAGAAATTGTCGATTGTAAATAAATTTTTTAACAAAAATTTATTAACGAAAAAATAATTGGGTAGGAAGAATATGGAGACAAATTTTATTGTTTTGAAATACCAGATCACTTTGCTTGGGGTCAATGTCATGTCTCCGGGGTAGGAGAAAATAAGTAATTGATGAATATGTAATGAGCTTTGATGGGGCGGTAAAAGTTGGATGAGTTGCATATGAGCCGAACGCTGAGTTGAATCAAGGAGTTGCCGTTGGAGAAGGCTGAGATGAATAAACAGCGAATGAGGAAGCTGTAACTATTTACACTACTTACATTGTTGAGACTGTTGTCCTCATCGTTGTTGTCCTATTCATGACGTTTCGACCGTTGAACGCTCCGACATTCGTCAGATGATTGGAATTTCGAACCGAATACTTTATTTGTTCTACGGGAATAGATTGTTCTAGTTGCACATGACATGCCTTTTTCTGGATATCTTTTTCATTTATTTCCCTTTAGTAACTCAACTCTCTAAGTTTTTGTTCACCTCTGCTGTGGCCAGGTATTGAACTCACAAGTCTTTGGGTCAAGTCACTGGATCACTTCAAACACCACTTTTATCCACTGGGTCATGTGCTCTTGGAGAAATGTCTTGAATATGATAAAGATGAGGACAATAGTCCGAACAATGTAAATTGTGTAAATAATTATAATACTCCATCACAAAAATATAGACAGATATTGATTTTCATTGTATATCACCATAAAAAGGCCGGAGCGTATAGCGATCAAAACGTTGTGAATATGACAACAAAGATGAGGACGACAGTCCGAATTATGTAAATAGTGATAAAGTTAGGTTTCAATCATACGTCCTTCAAAGAATGATTAAAATGGTTATCTTGTCGAGCGATTTAAATCCCCCCGTTAAACGCTAGAAGCCTAACGAACAGGTACTACGCTTTATCGAATAATCTTCAAAAACTAAACAGAATGTGTCATTTTACATGTAACTATATTCTTCATTATCTATGTTTGTTTCAAACCTGTATTGTTTGTTTACACCAAGTTATATAAAGTTTACTTATCTTAAGTCGTTCAATTTTCTTAGAATTAACATTGTAAGCTTTGTAAATAGCAACTACTACAAGTTTGATTTGTTTTACAGCCAGAACTGTGCCTCCAAAATTCTATATGACCAGAACATGCCAGCTGATCTTTTCTCTGATTTAGCTCTAACGGCTCAGCGGACGGAAAACTGGTTGGTCATATTCAATGCCTGAAAAACCAAACCAGTAAGGTTCCATCATCACCGAGCTGAGCCTGAATCTTTCGCCTATTGCAATGGAAGAGTGCTCTCTAAAAGAGTTCTCTTGCCTTGAACGCCTGTTGGGGCTTAACCCCACCCCAGACTTCAAGTGGAATTCATATATACGATCTAGAGTTAAAGATGCTGGAAAAAATATCGGTAAGTACTTGACTCTTTCCGCTCTCAACTATCTTTGCAAAAGCCAGATCAGGCTAAAAATGGAGCACTGGTTTCACATCTGGGCTGGATAGAGTCTATGTGGCCTTGTGGGTGATGAATTCTTTCCTACTGTACAACCGAAACGTTGGAAGCTTCTCGCTACCGCTACTTGATCGCTCTTTGCATCAAAAATGTTCAATCGAGCTACATTTCTTAGTTCCACCAGTTTTAGCCGTCACAGTATACAATAGCGAACCACCTTTATTCTCTTCGGATTGCATTACTGAGAAATACGTCGCACTAGAACAGCTGCCTCCTACGAACCGCTACCTTGTAGAATCAACTCCCGAGAGGATGCTTTCCAACCACTAGAATCTTAACCTGTTCACGTCTCAGGTCAACCGTTATCTTTCCCACATATCATTATAAAATACACATTAACTCTTACAGCGTGAATGTACTTAAATCTGTGACTTCTCAGGAAGAGCATGTACGATAATCAACCCCATGGCCGTGTGCCAGACTATGTTTAATGAATGCGTATTTATGACAATCAGTATACGACCTTTTCTTTTAAACTTCTTTCTCTTTGTTGTGAGTAATAATAGATGCGCTCAGCATTGTTGATCTCTTGGCTTGTCGACTCGCCTGTCTCGCAAACACTCCAGGCGGGTGGCGGCTTACACTCTTAAAACAGTAAACATTTGGCAAATGTCTGCAGTCAAACCTGATTGAAGCAACGCCGGAAACAGTGAACAATGTTATTGTTCGATGGAAACTTCTGATACTGTTTTTCACTGCACTGTCGCACACAGAGGTGTTTATTTCACAAAAGTTGCTGAGTATCACGGATTTTACGAAATATATCGACTGGAACAATAAATATGGACACATAGCAATGTTAAATGACATTTGAAAAAGAAACTGCATTACTCGATTAAGCTTGACATATATAATCGTATATAAGCCGATTTTAGGTATAGTGCGACCTCTGAATTTTGGTGGTATGAATTTTAAACCCCCCAGAAAGAAATTATCCGTGTATAATGCAATCGGTCACTGAAAATATATGATTTTTAACCTCATCAGAAATATTACCTCTGTATAGTGCGACACATATTTTTTCGTACAAAAATCGCATTATACTCAAGTATATATAGTGTACAAAATTGTCCAGATCGTTTAACGGCAAATCGAGAACATCATTGTATGAAATTGGGGACTTTTAAAATTAACATCGCATTAATTTTTTTATCAGAGCTCATATTGCAATATTGTTATTATTGCGTTTCTCTAGCACTCCTTATCGCTGGTTTCCATATTGTATTCATTTCTATGTTTGGTCGGCTCAGCAGATCAATCAAATATAAAAAAATATGTTTCATCTCTCTTATTATTTTTTTCATAAAATTAATTATTACTTAAGGAAAATATTTGATAGTGACTACAAAAATTGTTATTTCATTTCTTTGATTTAGTAAATTTTTATTTTTCAGAAACTTCATAATGTATAATCTTTCATGTATGCACAAAGGACATGGGACATTTAATAACCTGCAAGCTCTAGGTTTTCTTATTAAATTTATTTTTACCGTTGTTGTCTTATTGGTTTTTTTTAAGTGCCTTTTCATTATTATTTAATATATATATATATATATATATATATATATATATATATATATATTATAAATTAATTGATTTAAAATATGGTTTTATCGCTACACAGCTCCATGTTTCAAAAATGGAAGCTAAAAGCTTCGAATTTAATTTTGTAATTAAATTAAAGACATTAGTTCCATTTCATCCTCAAGCGAATTTTCGAGTAACTTTTAAAATTACTGGGTTTTAAAGACACAGCAAAAATCATAATTCAGGTTTCCAAGATTACAGATAAATCCACTTCCACTAGAGACAAGGGGTGTCTGCGTGTTCATTATCGCTGTAATTTGTTGTATCAGTTATTAGTTACGTTTTGGTAAGGGTAGGGATGTATTTTTCAATGAATTCTGACATCCGTTAAATGCATGTCGTCTGGATTTTTAAAATATTTATTGTTAACGGCAAAAATTCTTACGGCATTTTTTTCTTTTTGTTTCCTTAAAGATTTTTGTGGGTTGTTTAGGTTAGAATACGTTTTATTTAACTACGATTTAAAAAAAAAAATGCACTTTTAATTTTTAATATACTATATTTCTTTTTTAAACAAGTAAATGTATTAGAATCACTTACAGTGTGTCAAATTATTTTCACATCAAGTATAAGTATGTATATTACTAGGTCACAATTTTTTTTTAAATTTATATTTAAATATTGTTTAAGTAATATTTTTGACAATGACGGCAAAAATAACTAATTAATTTCTCTGATTTAGTAAACTTTTATTTTTTATATATTTTATATAAATCCAGTAATATATAGTTTCTCATGTAAGTACAAAGGACATGGATCATTCAATGGCTTATATCTTTTAGCTTTTCATAATATTTTCATTTTACTGTAAGCATTTTATTGGATTCTTTTAAGTGCTTGTAGTACTTTGAGAGAGATGTTTAGGTTAGAATACGTTTTATTTAACTACAATTTTAAAAGATGTTTAGGTTAGAAATCGTTTTATTTAACTACAATTTTAAATACAACTTTAAAATACTTTCCCTGTTAATTTTAATAGACTATATTTCATTTTAAAATAAGTAAATGTATTAGAATTACTTACAGTAAGTAAAATTATTTTTCCATATCAATTATAAGTATGTATATTACCAGGTCACAATATTTAAAAATTTAATATTTAAATATTATTTTAGTAAAATTTATGACAATTACGGCAAAAATAGCTAATTCATTTCTCTGATTTAGTAAACTTTATTTTTTATAAACTTAGTAATATATAGTTTCTCATGTATGTACAAAGGACATGGGCCATTCAATGCCCTACATCTTCTAGCTTTTCATCATGATTTCATTTTTCAGTAGGTATTTTATTGGATTCATCTAAGTGCCGGTAGTACTTTGAGAGGTGTTTAGGTTAGAATACATTTTCTTTAAGTACAATTTTAAAAGATGTTTAGGTTAGAATTCGTTTTAACTACAATTTTAAATACAACTTTAAAATATTTTCACTGTCATTTTAATAGACTATAATGTAAATGTAATAGAATTACTTACAGTATATAAAATTATTTTTTCAGATTAAATATAAGTATGTATATTACCTGGTCGCACTTTTTAAATTTATTTTTTATTTTTAAATATTATTTAAGGAAAATTTTATTGAGCACTATTTTGTAAAAATAAAAATATCTATAAGAACAACGGATTATATATCTTATTGTTCTTTTCTTATATATATATATATATATATATATATATATATATATATATATATATATATATATATATATATATATATATATATATATATATATATATATATATATATATAGTGGGCAATGAATTCAAGACTAGTGGCGACAGTCTGTTCCATTCTTATTCGCAATCATTGCGTATAAGAATAAAACAGACTTTCACTGCTCTGTGTTGGCATCAGTGTCCACTTTTATATTTACATACGCTCTATCCCTAATTTTGAGCACTTTAAGGCATAATAGCATACATTAAAACTATATTTTATCATATATTAGAACGCCCATTGGAACAGTTGGTATGATGTTCGCTTGACAACCTAAGTGTCAGGGTTTCAATTCTCGGTAGTGGATGTGCACTGCTGATGAGTCCCAAATATAGGACGAAACGGCCGTCCAGTGCTTTCTGCGTTCTGTTGAGGTTTCTATCAAACTCGATGAATTACTTAAATATAATTATCAAATCCTCCTAATAATTTCTATCCATGTATATCGTTGCTTGAACCAGCTTCTAATGCTCTAGAGTGATCGGCTTGGTGAGAGTAGTCGTGGCTCCAGGAGGCACAGTCCTATGGTTACAGAGAAATCAGTAAAAGTTCCACCATGGAATATGTGAGCGAGCGGCGCTATATTTAATCTGATTTGCAATCTCTTCGTCACCGAGGCCCATTGGAACAGATGGTATGATGTTTGCTTGACAACCTAACTGTCCGGGTTTCAATTCTCGGTAGTGGATGCGCACCGCTGATGAGTCCCAATTATAGGACGAAACAAACGTCCAGTGCGTTTTGTTGAAATTTCTATCGGACTCGATGAATTAATTAAATATATATATATGTGTGTGCAAGAGCAGAAATTTTATTGGTTTTTCAAACTTTTTAGTCGTAGGAGTACTCATGAATATTTATCAGGTAGTCGACCTCATAAATTTAAGAGGAATGCTATATTGGCAGTTAGGTCTCAGAATTTTACCGCTGAAAGTGCTAGATGCAACCGTAGGTTCTGTTCTGATTGTTACTTCTCTCCCACTTTACCCTTGTGAAACTCTCTTCCAGCTTCTTCCTTTCTTGTCAACTACGACCTTCAAAAACGTAAGTGCAATATCGGATGTCATCTTCGGTTTCTTTGTAATGTATTTTTTTATAATTCTTTTTATTATTCTTTCTCCTCATTAATGTTTTCTCGACTTCATTCACTCTACTGCATTCATCGTCAGTAACTCCATATGTCTCAGTGGCTCTGTCGCCTTGCTTGGAGCAAAATGATTGAAAAAACCGCATTGGTCTTGTGCAAAACATGATTTAAGAAAATGTCATATGATATACACTGTTTTTATCTGGCCTATTGTCATCATCTTTGCTGTTGCTATCGCAGCCTTTCGGTCGTTGTGCACTCCGGCCTTCCTCAGATGTCTACCGTATTGTTAACCTACAAGGAGTTCTGAACTGAACAGTTCATTTAATTATGAAGCCAAAGATTTCATCAATTAGTTGATAAAAGATATAATTTCTGAATATCGCGACATAGTGGCTGACAGTTCAATCCCTTGTCCGGGCAGCGTGTACTTGCACTCGGTTAAAAAGGGATTAAATATAAGGGAAGCAAAAAATAAAAATAAGAGCTAGACGAGATATTCTTAGTCATGAACGAGAACAGTATATCCCCGTAGATTAAATAAAGGGTTCAGTTCATAATTTCCTGTAGATTAACCAGGTCGATAGACATATGAGAAATGCCGGAGGGCACAATAGCTGAAAGTTTTTGATAACAACAAAGATGGGGACAATATAAATAATGATAACTTCTCATTCCATAAATTCAGACAGAAGGCGATATTCTGATAATAACAACAAAGATGAGGACAATAGTCCGAATATAAATAGTGTAAATAATGATAACTCCTCATCCCAGAAATTCAGACAAAAGGCGATCAGGTGATAACAACAACAAAGATGAGGACAATAGTCTGAATATAAATCGTGTAAATAATGATAACTCCGGAAATTTAGACATATGCTTGGAAATCTCTGATGACATTATACGCTGTCATTTATTTATCCTAATTAATAAACCCTGTCGCGTGAGATTCTGAAAATAGGTATTAAGAAATGGAATTCACTCATCGGTTGCCTGAATAATTGACAGGTTTACTCTTAACTTTATTAACCATTTGCAACGCGCTTTCTGACGTTACAACTGTCTGAATCAAGTCTTTGATTTACCGACATTTCTAACTAATATTTTAATTCTTACTTGGATTTCAATCAAAACCAAGTAACCCCATCGTCTCAGATACAAATCTAAATTAAATTTATTATGGATTCCATGTGTTTGCCTCGATTCTTATCTTTGTATTCATTCGAAATTTAGAAGCAAATGTTGCAAGCATTCCTTTCTTTATCTCTGTTTCGATTTTCTGTTAACATTCCACCCAAGGAATATAGGATTATTTCTTATTGGTTTCTTTTAGAGAATTCTTCTTTCTTTTCTTCCTTCTGTTTTTATCCTAGTCAAAGATGTTCTCTCTAAAAGTTATATCCTAGAATTTTAATTTTATATTTTCTTTTTCTCTGTAAAATTTATTTGGTTAAGTTCTAGTATTAAAAAAATTAAGCACTTTTTTGTAAATCAATCGAACGAGTATCTTTATCCTCCTTTTTTATATACTGTTACATGTCGCATTCGATGATTTTCAGAACGATTTGAATATTTTTTTCATCTCCTTTATCATACTTAAGCTATGTTTTAAATTAGTTTTTACGGTTTTTCAACCCTTTTATAATCTATTTGAAGCCAGAAAATATTTTTAGATTATAAAACTTTTTGGGGGATAATAATAATTTACTGAAGCCAGTCTTACTATTTAGCCCATAGCTGGGAGGAGAAGAGGTGGATTAATACTTTTCTCAAGGTTTTCTGCGCGTTAGCGAATATAACGAACCCGACTGGAATTGGAACTCAGCTCTCTGATTTCCATTTCTGAGCCGTTATCTACTCACACATCAAAAATTACAACACTTTGAATTCCCAAACGGTTTCTCATCTAGGTAATGACCGAGATTGACATTGCTTAACGATCGTACGAGAACCGGTGTTTCACCATGATATGGCCAAGAGAAAACTGTTAATAAAAAGGTTTTTTGTTGCATTAATATGGTTCTTCACGCTTTCAAAATAATGTCAGCTGTAACCACCTAAGAAAACAAGAATAGAATAAAAGCTTAGCATATATAGACTCTAGATGTTGCCCTTCTCTTTCGTGTTAGTCGTTAATGTGCGACTGTTACATCACACTCTCTATTTTTAATTACAATTTTCAGTACCTGATTTTCTTACCTAAATAATGTTTTTCTGTTCCTATTAATGTTAACTCAAAGTACAAAGTTTGAAGTGCGTCCATGTAAAATATTTCAAATAAAGATTTATATTTTTTGATATTTTCAAAATCAGGTATGATATACCCATGGTTAGTTGTGGTGTAACTTTAATTGATGGTTAGTGTTCTAGAGTTAAACATTCTCTCTAAACTGATTGTGATAAAACTTTTTCAACAATGGATCTGTCCAGAAGAAAATAAACTAAACTTTGGAGTACTTTCTAACACATCTATTCATCATCTCTTAGTTGCGTCTCTGTCTTTGGACAGAGTGCACTCAGGGGTGACACCGTCAAAGGACAGAAGGGCAACTGAGAAAATTATACCGAGAGGTGACCTGCCCTGGGGAACACCTTCCCGAGGCCGCGCCTTCTTATTGCATTAGAGAGAGAATCGGTGCACGCACTGAGGCCAGCGCAACCGACAGTTGCGGGTGCTCGGGGAATTTTTGTTCCTTGCCCGGGTGTACGCGCTCGGGCACCTCACATTAAACCGACATTGTGCCACAACCTGACCACGTGGGGGTTGAGTAAATACAAAGTATATGTTACGATTTTGTTTACGGTTCACCTATGCACGCCATTGCCTGTACCCACTAAAATAACGTTTATGCTAATAAGAAATATGTGTGTATATGTATATGGTTCTAACTATATATTATACTTTAGCGTGTGTATTACGTAAACTCAGTATGTTTGAGTTTCTAGGTGTGTGTGTAGTTGCGGACAAATTATTATATGTCAGTGTTTTTGTATGTGTGCGTAATAGTGAAAGCGTAAATTTCGTTTATGTTCTCGGTGTGTAATAGATTTATTTTTGAATCATGTCGCTTTAGGACGTAGACAATTATATCTCTCCAGAATTTCCTTTAAGTTATTATCTGAAAATTGCTATCATTCCTTTGTGTAGTCGAGTTCTTTCCCGTTGATTTCTCCACGGTTTTAAATTCAGAGTAGTCCTCGACTGGATCCATCCAGATGCAAAATATCCCGGTTTCCTAAAAGCCTTCTTTGATCCCCACTTTTTTTACATATATTTGCTCAAAATCTATCACCCGGTTCACACTCTTTCTCTGTCTTTTGAACAGGAGTAGAGGTGTATCACTTATTTACTGTTTGGGATTATGTTTCTTTTTTCCCTCCCAGTAGACCCCTTGTGTCTTAATGACATTGTTGCTTTTTCTTGGGTTGAAATGAAAAAAAAAAAAAGAAAGAAAAATTGTGAATACAATTTCGGCGTTTGTTTTAGTCGCAAATATTTACCACTTATTTTCCTCCTAGTTTTTGGTGATTCAATGAGATTTATAAGAATAAAAAACAAGACGAGGTTTTATATTTTCTATTTTAAAAAATGATTTTACGAATAAAATATTTTTTATTAAAATTTTTAGATTTTTTTTTTATAAATTCTTATATTTTATTGATAAGGAAAAAACTTTTCTATAGAATTGTTATTTCTATTTTTCAAGCACTTTTTTCAATTAATAAATTCTTAGGGTCCTTTGATGGTTGGAAAGGATGGTACCCATATGCGGTCTTATACCGAGGAGAGATTTACTTGCCCCCCCCCTCAACCACCACCACCACCACTGAGTCAGGTTGTGACACAAGGTTTTTTTTTTCCTCCATTTTCCATGCTGTTTGTGTTGGACACATTATGAAAGCTGTAGAACAGATCAGCTAAAATCTTGTAATAACAAAAACAACAAAGAAAATTACAAAAGATCAACTGTTTGTATTTTATTGATTTGTAAATTTTCTATTACAAGAAAACTACCATGAATGGAATTAAAATAATTATAAAAAATTGCTTTTTTTTTTTAAACAGAGAAACAGTTTACTGGGCAATAAAGGGTGTTTTTTTATTAAGATGGATCAAAGTCAGCAGTAAATAAATCAGTGTTATTGGTGAAAATTTATTTATTTCTCTATCGGATCATGTTATTTAAGTCATGGCAATTATGTGCGAAAAATAATATCGCACAATTGTCCGCCAAGGCTTTGATGGCACACTTCCATTTGATGGTCAAAATTTTTGATGACGTCTCTCTATAGTTGCTCCTCGATCTCACCAATATGCCTTATTATCTCATCCTTCAGCTGTTGAATTGTTTTTGGCTTGTTGGCATTCTACTCTCTGCCTGTCCTCCCTGTCTTCTACTCTTTGCCTGTCGTTAGTCGGGCCGCTGGTCTTAGCTTGTCCAAGCTGGTCATAGCTGGCCTAAGCTAGTCATAGCTGGTCTAAGCTGGTCAGAGCCGGTTCAAGGTAGTCATAGTTGGGATACTATCAGCACAATGACGGATCCCTGTGACCGGTAAGTATCAGAGTGTGTTGATTTACTTGCACCCCCCTCCTTCCACTGAGTCTGGTTGTGACACAAGGTCAGTTTTTAACGTGGAGACCCGAGTGTCTTCGCTCGGGCCGCTGGTCTTTGGTTGTCCAAGCTGGTCATAGCCGTGATACCACCAGCACAGGGACGGATCCCTGTGACGAGTAAGTATCAAAGTGTGTAAAGCACTCAAGAATGCGGTTTAAGCACTCAATCGTGTACCGAGGTATTAGTATTATTTCTCGGCCACACAGAATTTACCGACTATTTTGTGTTCGGAAGAATAACGTTTTCTAGCCTTCCAGTAGTATACCGAGTACTAATATTATCATTAGCCTAGCTATTGATATTGTTTGTGAACACTGAATACGAATATAGAAAGACGATATACGCGACCGTAACAAACAAAATATTTAATAAGGCAAACAACTTACATATATATGTTAAAAAGATTTACATATGTCCCAAAACAAATTATTGTTTATACTGTCCAAAGGAACGAGAATGTTTACAGAAGGAGAACAAAGAAATAACATACCAACTTTATGGCTTTTGACCATCCGTAGATAAGTGAATAGAAATTGTTTTTTTTCTTTCGCTAGGCTGTGCACATGTTGACCAGTTTCCACGTGTGTGGACGCTCTGGGGGTCAGGAAGGTCAAGAAGCCATTCCTCAAAAAACGGAAGCAAAAAACAAAAGGGACAGAAAAAGTTCTCCTCTCTAAAGGGGCCGAACTCCCATGAGGACCGAGTGGTTTTGTGTGTTGTTGAATTAAGGACACGTGCTTCTGCTAGAAGGTCCAACTACAAGAACAATGACTGACTCTAATTGAGTCCAACCTAAGATCTAAAGAAAACAAAGACCGATATATATATATATATATATATATATATATATATATATATATAAACAAATATATGTACTAAACAACACAATTTTACAATGGACGTAGACATTAACATTTGCGTGTTTGTGAACATTTGTTTTTGTTCTTTGGTGAATGTTCGTACGTACGTGTATGTGTGTTTAATGGCGTTTGCCCATAAGTGGGCAAAACGCGGATTTTTATGAGAGGTTATATTTTTAAATGTGTCCGCTGAAATGAAGAAATAAAAAAGAGAACGAAACAAGAAGTCGGCCAGTATTTATAGTGTAGGGAGAGCGACCCCAAGTGAACAATTAGGGAATTAAGGAGGAGCTAACTCCGACAATCTCAACCCAAGGGAAAACAACTGTGGTCTCCGTACCGAGGCAACATGTTCATCAATCCCGATGTCGTCGACGGGTAAGTGTAGTTTATGAGTGGTCGCAACATATGCAAAATATTTTATTCGCATAATAATAAAAATGATGAATGAATAAATATTTGTAGCTTATTTGTTTGGACATCGCTTGTCTATTAATTGTTCTGTCTGAATTTTGTTACAATGTTTTAAATATCGTAAGAAGTTTTCTTCGAAACAATTTTCTCGTTTTTGTCGCTTGTTTTGTTTTCACACTGTTTTGGTCGCCTACCCTCTGGCTTTAACACATTAGATAGACGATGATGACCGGAAGGAACATGAAAGAAAAAATAACAACACTGAAATCTGTCTGAAGAAAAGAGCATCAAATATTCTATTGATTAATTCTCCTCCTCAACTATTTCAGTTTCTTACGATAACATTTTCACACACGACTCTAATTATTTTTCCTTCTTCAGTTTTCTTCTTTTGTTTTTCTTTTATACTTTTACTTTTTCTTCTTTCTTTTTTAATTTCATTTCTCTTTCTTTTTGTTTTATTTTTCTTTTTTCTTTTATTAGTTTTCTTTTTCCTTTATACCTATAGTTTATTTTATTCTTTTCTATATTTTCTTTTATTAGTTTTCTTTTTTATTTATATCTATAGTTTATTTTATTCTTTTCTATATTTTTGAATTAGTTTTTTCATTTATATCTATAGTTTATTTTATTTTCTATATTTTCTTTTATTAGTTTTTTTTTTCATTTATATCTATAGTTTATTTTATTCTTTTCTATATTTTCTTTTATTAGCTTTTTCATTTATATCTATAGTTTATTTTATTCTTTTCTATATTTATATATTAGCTTTTTTATTTATATCTATCTTATTTATTATTTATTTTACATTTTTTTATTTTCTTCTATACTTTTTATTTACTTTTCTTTTGTATTTTTATTTATTCTTATTTTTTATATTTTGATTTTTCTTCTTTCTTGTTTTTTTTTCTTCTTCATTTTTATTTATATTTATTTTTTATTTATTTTATATTCATTTTTCTTATATTTTCTTTATTTTACTTTTTCTTCTTTATTATTTTTCTTAATGTTTTTTTCTTTTTTATTCCTATTTTTTTCCTTCTTCATTTCCTTCATGGTTTCTTAAATGGATTAAAACATTAAAAACATTAAAATATTAAACAAAGCGTTGAAAATGAGAATTTTGTCAATAAAAATATTAAAATATCCCAAAAGAAAATAAAGCTATTTTGTAATTAATTAGTTGACCAAAATTAGTATTACACGTTAACATCGTCATTTTTAAGATAAAACATTAAAAATTATTTATTGCCCAATATTCTCGAACATAATTTATAAGTCTCGTGCTATTGATAAAAATAATGGCACTACGAGAAAAATAATACAAAGAAGAATAAAAGATTGAGAAAATAAAAGTCAAAGCACATGGCTATAGTAATACGTTTGGCAGAATAATAGAATCTTTAGCCTTGTAAATCCAGATTAAACATGTATTATATACCAGCAATTCTCCAAATAATGATAGATAATGTGAGAAAATGAAATACATATATATGAAAAGAATTCACTAGATAGATAGATAGATAGATAGATAGATAGATAGATAGATAGATAGATATGAAAAGAATGTAAAAATAGATAGATAGATAGATAGATAGATAGATAGATAGATAGATAGATAGATAGAAAAATGAATGAAATAGAGGTATGAAAAGCATTAATCGTGCTGGTATACTTTGGAAGCAGATATCAGGTCATCCCATAAGTTCTGTCCGAATTTTGAATAAAGAAAACAAGTGACCAAATGTTATATTTAATTACAGATTCAATCAACAATGTATTTTCCCTGATTATCTATGACTTCCTTCCATCTATTAACAAGTTACTAATTCCATTACTGTAAAATTCTTTTGGCTTTGATTCGAAGAACTGACAAATTCCAGTTTTAACCTCTTCCTGTGTTACAAAAGCTGTTTCTTCCAAATGATTCTGTAAGCTACGAAACAAATGGTAGTCTGAAGGAGCAAGATTGGGAGAATAAGGTGGATGAGGAATTTTCTCCCAACCAAGTTCTTCGATCTTTTGTGACGTGATTCTTGCTGTGTGGGGTCGCGTATTGTCCTGATGAAACATCACCTCTTTTCGATTCACTAGAGCAGGTCTTTTTTTCCTCAAAGCTTGGTTCAAACGTTCTAATTGCTGACAGTATATTTGAGCATTAATTGTTGCATTAGGTGGTAAGAATTCAAAGTGGATTATTCTTTGGCGATCCCACCAGATTGAATGAAGAACCTTTTGCCCATGAAGTTCCCTTCTCGGTTGTGGCTGGGGTCCTTCCCCTTTACCAAGCCACTGTCTACGACGCTTAACATTTCGATTAAAGATCCATATTTCGTCGCCAGTCACAAGTCTATCTAAAAAAAGGTGAAACAAGTTGGCGAGAATGGAGAGAAGAGCAGATGTCAACTCGGGATTTGAGGTTGTTTTCAGACAATTCATGAGGCACCCATTTTCCAAGTTTAGGAACTTTTGCAAGTTGTTGAAGATGACAATGAACAGTTGTATGGTTTGAACTGAGAACCACTGCCAATTCTTCAACTGGTAAAGCAGGATTCTCTTCAAGGGCTGCTTCAAGAAGCTTTTCATCAAACTCAACTGGACGTTCGGTTCGATCTTCATCTTCAAGGGTGAAATCTCCACCTCTGAATTTTGCAAACCATCTTCTGCAAGTTCTTTCATTCACACATTCCTCTTCATAAACTGAGTGAATGTTTCTAGCCGCTTCGGCTGCTGAGTTTCCTTTCTTGAACTCATAAATCATTATGTGCCTCAAATGATTCTTGGGTACTTCCATGTAAGCAGGATTTTAATCAAACAAAATTTAATTTTATTGTTCTCTGAAATAAAATTTGATCAGTTTAAATGCATCTAAACATAAAAATAATGTTCAGCTCCATTAAAAATACCCTTTAAATTTCTTTCATTTTAACAAAAAGTTAAAATTCGGACAGAACTTATGGGATGACCTGATAGTTATAAATACTCCAGCATGACGTCATCTATAATGCCTATCACTCGAAAAACTACCAGGTCACAAGTGTACGACCCCTAATGAGGATCGACATCGCTACCCAGTATTTATAGATCAATCTGATCTATCCCTTATTATCTCAGAATTGATATTTACTAAATTTAGCTCATGTTGACACACGGCCACAAATATGGGGCACCCAGTCGAGAACAAACCTACTACAGATTATGTTCATGAGATCGATAAAAAATAACATACCATGAATAAAAAAGGCCTTAAACTTTATGAAAATAATTTTTATCGTCTAAATGAAAATGCTATTATCAAGAGGAAAGATCAAAGTATTTTTTGAATATTTTTTTACATTTTTTAATTTCTAGCACATCCAAAGTTTTCGTTAAAAATCTTGAATTTTATTGAATCAGCAAAATTGACAGAAAATCAATCGTCAATCGTTTTGTAATCAAAAAGAAAGCCTCCGTTTAAAATTCATTTAATAAATCAATCATGATTTTTTTAAAATTAATTTAGGAAAATTAAAAATTATAAAGTTTATTTAATATATTTTGAAACAAAGATTACTTACTTTCTGCGGTTAAAAAATGTTCTTTCAAATGAGAGAAAGTCTGTGTTCTTAACAGCGGTGTTGATTGCTGAGTGACACTTACGGGAGGAAAGTTATAGTACGGTAGGTCATAAATGACAGTTTACCTTTATGTGAACAAATTATTTACGTTGTTATTTTTAAGTAGGCATAGCATGATAAAAACGGCCTTAAACTTGACGAAAGCAGAATTTTATCGCCAAAATGTTTACGTTACTATTAAGGGAAATAACAAAGTAATTTTTAATTATTTTTAAAAAGATTTCTGTCTTTAAACTTTCAGAAACTATTCAGGAATGATCGAAATTATTATAAATGTTTTTTTAGTGATTATGTATATATATATATATATATATATATATATATATATATATATATATATATATATTACCCCACCTGCGATAAATAATTTAATGAAAACGCTAGAAATTCCATGTCGAAGAAGCACGCAAGTCATTATATAAAAATCACGTAATGTTTTTATTGTATCATGTTTCATCCGGGCTTCCGTACATTTGAATTATATCTGTTTTTATTGACACAAAAGGCAAGAAACAGTAAGATTTTTGTAACTGTTGGTTCGTTGATTGCAAAACGCTTGTGTAATTTATAATCTGTACAGATACATGTACTTAAAAAAAACCATTAAATACAGAATTCGTCATTTCCACTAATTTTACAATATCTAACAACTTTAATGTAAAAATTATATAATAATTTATGAAATCATTAATTCTTTTAAAAATTCATTTTTCATCGAAAAAGTTTTTTGCCTTCAGACAATATTATGCATTTTCATAAAAACAAATAAAAGCAACTAAAAGCATTTTAAATTAAATTGTATCTTTGTTTTATTGCGTTTTGTATCTTACAATTTAGAACTGATTGTAGTAGACGAAGTCGAATTTAAAAAAAAAGCAAAACCTGATTTACAGTCCTCAAAGCCTTGTGTTTTTAACTAATATAATGACTTGTGTTATCCGACATTGAATTTTAGAGTTTTCATTAAATTATTTAATGGCGGGGGGTAATATATATATATATATATATATATATATATATATATATATATATATATATATATATATATATATATATATATATAATATTTTTATAATGACTTTAAAAAATACATATTTATAATAATTTCCCCCATTCCTGAATAGTTTCTGAAAGTTTCATTAAAATCTGACAATTATTTCTATTTTTGCAAGATTTTCAAAATTAATGTCTGTCATAAAAAAAAAATGACAAAAAATTCGCCATGTTATTTACTAGAGTTCCGGTGATGACGAGAAACAAGGTTTTTCAATCGAAAGTTAGAATCTTCTAATAAAGACAGATTTTTTTTTTTAAATAACTAAAAATTACTTTGTTCTTTCCTCTTTATAGTAACATAAACAATTAGACGATAAAATTTTGTTTTCGTCAAGTTTAGCGTCTTTTTCTTCAGACTATGAGCTTTTTTTACCGATCTCATGATTATATCTAAATGCTCAACCACTCTAGCTCGTTAATCATTACCTAATTCCGAGATACCTATATTATTCACTGGCATTGGTTTTAATAAAATACTACAATTATGATATGCCTCAGTCCTTAGTAGTAATGTCAACCGGACTAGAGACTTAACTTCGGCATTGACTCTTTTGCTTGTCATTGTTTTCGCTAAAACATCTGATATGCGTCGTGCTGCAGTGTGGATACAAAATTAATTAAAATAAGACCCCCACGTCTCTTCATGTGAAGACAAAAGATTCGACGCAAGTTGTTTACATCAGAAGAATGAATAATTGATGAAAATTACCAGACATCAGTCAACAGAATAATTTAAATTTGTGTTTACATACTGAGAAAAAACAGAAAGAAAAGAGACACAGAGACACAAGAAAATGTTTCGTAAATATTTAAAAAAAACTTTGCTCTCGTAGTGCAAAAAGAAATGGTGAAGATGTACATCGGAAGATTACCTTGTGCCAGGATTCAAAGAGTGGAATGTCTGGCGATAGAATATTTAGAATTTTTCTTTCGTGCAAAATTTATCAATAAATGCAGTTAGGAAATCCACCTACATCAAATATGACGCAATCTAAAATATGAATATTCTTTCAGTAACCCTCTTTCATAGATAGATAGATAGGTAGATAGATAGATAGATAGATATGGAAATAATGAAATAAATAGATATGAAAAGAATGAAATTGATGGATAAGAAAAGAATGAGATAGATAGATAATGAAAAGAATGAGATAGATAGATAGATAGATAGATAGATAGATAGATAGATAGATAGATAATGAAAAGAATGAGATAGATAGATAGATAGATAGATAGATAGATAGATAGATAGATAGATATGAAAAGAACGAGATAGATAGATAGATAGATAGATAGATAATGAAAAGAATGAGATAGATAGATATGAAAAGAACGAGATATATAGATAGATAGATAGATAGATAGATAGATAGATAGATAGATAGATAGATAATGAAAAGAATGAGATAGATAGATATGAAAAGAACGAGATAGATAGATAGATAGATAGATAGATAGATAGATAGATAGATAGATAGATAGATAGATAGATAGATGTTAAAATATTAACTAGTCCGATAGACTATAGCTCAATTAGGTCTCATTTCGATACACATGATGACCTACCATCTTCATCTGTAACATACTCGTCGGTAATACAAATATAATAGCCCCATACACATGTATAAAAAGACTAAAAATAACGGTAGCGTTATTAATAAAAAGAAAAAATCAACTGTGAACAGGGTCTCAACTTGTGTTTGGAAAATAAAACATTACTCCAACTCCAGATAAATACATAAAGCAATCCATATAGTAAAATTGATAATGGCGAAATGGATAGACGAAAAAGCTTGGAAGACATTCGAACAATTTTTATATAATTTATGTCCTGAAAATACCCAAAAATATACGAACACATGAGAAAATATAGAAAAAAAAACTCAACTCTAGCAACTGCATATGTAATAATCTTTTGGTATATAATCCAATGAAATCCTGTTAATAAAAATATCAAAACTAATTCACATAGGGAGCTCAATGTTTTATTCAAAAAGAGCATATAAATTATATACAATAGGAATTATGATTAATTCAAGGTAATGACCAATTCACACGCAAATTAAAAATAAATTCCCAGATTTTCAAACCCATTAGGTAAATAAGAAAGAAAATTAAAAAAAAAAAAAAATATATATATATATATATATATATATATATATATATATATATATATATATATATATATATATATATATACTAGCAGTCGAGACCGGCGTTGCCTGGGGATGTAACAGTAAGAGATAGATCAAATATCGACCATCATAAAGACTGAAAAATAAAATTGACAAATATTATTGTTTAAGGTTGACGGACACGCATGTCTTAATTAGTTTTTTTTTTATGAATTGGTCAAACCCAAACTCAAACAAAAACATTGTTTTCAATCGTTATGAGTCTACCGATTGAATAGATTTTATTATAAACAATTGTCTTGTAAATGGAATTTTTAAAGCATTCTGAATGTAAAAATAAAGAAAAAAGTGTGAAAGACAATAAGAAACACTACCTGCCAAAAAAAAGTGAAGTTTTGTTGAAATCGGTTGAAAAATGTAGGAAATCCGATCACATATAAATACGAACACAGACACACACACACAAACAACCTGGGTTTTATAATAAGTATAACTCGATATTGATTTCGTGCAAAAACAATTGTGTTTTTCCAATTTTGGGCGCAGTTAGAACCACCGCAAGGTAATTTTACGTAGTCCTGTGAAGTTCTGTTGAAATCGGTTGAAAAATGTAGGAAATACGACCCCATATATAAACGTACAGACACACACACACAATCTGCGTTTTATAATAAGTAAGATATATATATATATATATTTGGTTGGATTGATGTGATTTTAGACCCTGGGTTTCACGCTTTTGCGATCGTCAGACAAACAACGCAAAAGCGTGAAACACAGGGTCACAAAATCACATCAATCCAGCCAAATATGTTATCTATCTCTGATATTGAGCGCTTTCTAATAAGTACCGCGCATATAGTATATAAATAATTATATCTATATATATATATATATATATATATATATATATATATATACACACTTTTCATATATATATATATATATATATATATATATATATATATATATGGGGAAGGGGTTGTGTGTTTGCGTGTGTGGTTGCAAGAAGATGGGGTTTGAGTGTGTTTCCGATAAAACATGTTGTCGTTTAAAACGTTGTATTCTGTTTGTCTTCAAGAACGGAAAATCTTGTCACCGAGCGAAATCTTCACCAATCGATAATCAATAAACGACTGACTTTTAAAATCATGAAGCAGTTTGAAGGGAAATTGTGTGGGGAATAGAAAAGAAAGATTTCAAATTTCCCAATTTTCAATGTCACGACCAATTGATTTTTCACACTAAAGTTCATACATTCAGGATTTTATTATTGTTGTATTTTATTGAACCGTTTCCGCTTTGTTTCAAACGGTGCCGAGGAACAAAGTTCGAACTCTAGTGCTGGTTGATCATCTCGTCTTCAAAATAATTAGCAAGGATAAAAATCAACGTATTTCTTTTCGTTTCTATCAATATCTGTTTATATCATATCATAAGTCTATTCATATCTATCTATCTATCTATCTATCTATCTATCTATCTATCTATCTATCTATGTCTAATGATATCTAAGTCGCTTCATATATATCAATCTCTCGCTCTCTCTCTCTCTCTCTCTCTCTCTCTATCTATCTATCTATCTATCTATCTCTCTTGCTTCATATCTATTTCAGTCGCTTCATATCTATCTATCTATGTATCTATATATATCTGATGATATCTAAGTCATTTCATATCCATATCCCAGTCGCTTCATATCTATCTATCTATCTATCTATCTATCTATCTATCTGTTGTGGAGTATTTTCACAGTGGAGGCTTGTATTTCTAATAAGTCGTCCTAAATTAGGTCCGACGTACAAAACGTTAGGAACTTGGAAAATAAGAGTCAATCACGCGGCAAATCTAGTTGTGATGGTTGGTACTTCAAATGTCTGAATCTCGACTGACGCGCTCAACACCGTTCTGCCAGACTTGCCACTGCTACTCCTACTTATTATCTATGGGAGAGTCCATTACAATAGAATAGGTACTATGGCACAACACTATCTCTGTTGCTTCATATCTATTTCAGTCCTTTACATCTATCTATCTATGTCTGATGGTATCTAAGTTGCTTCATATATATATATATATATATATATATATATATATATATATATATATATATATATGCTTCTCTGTTGCTTCATATCTATTTCAGTCGCTTCATATCTATTTATCTATCTATGTCTGATGATATGTAAGTCGTTTCGTATCTATATCCCAGTCGCTTCATATATATCAATCTCTCTCTCTCTCTCTCTATCTATCTATCTATCTATCTATCTATCTATCTATGTCCGATGATGTCTCTATAGAATGATAGAATGGAACCGTTACGGTCAGAATTTGAATTCGCCTCAAATATTTCACATGCCATGTTTCCACCTTCGTAGATGAGACATTTTCAAACAAAACTATCCAATTCCCAAGACATTAGATATGAGAATGTTAAAAATGAAAAAATAATAACGCACTTTTAAATTTGAATACAAAGGGGATTGACAATAGATGTTAGAAATCATTTGCAAATAAAACTATAAGTAGTATTCATTTCGGGGCGAAGTAAAAACATATTATAGGCAAATCGTCATTAGGTCAAAATCTAAAGTGAGGTAAAAGTCGATAATGAATTATTAAAACTAAACCGAGAATCACATGGGAAATTAAGCAGATCATTTGAATATCTCAATAAAAAGGCACGATGGTAAATAGTTTCATGGTGTCCGGCGTTCAATGTCTCTATGTGACAGATCAAATATAGCCCTTTTGGGCATAATGTCCAACAACACGTGATTTGGACACAAGACGGAGAGAATTCATAATTTGAGATCTTTTGTTCATATCATTTATGCAAAGAGGAAGGAAGTTGTATCTACCTACCTCGTCATATTTTTTTATTTAAAAATACAAATATATATATATTTTATTTTTTTATATATATATATATATATATATATATATATATATATATATATATATATATCGAACAATAAAAAAATATTAAAAATTAAAATCTTCAGTCACACTGGGTTGTAGATTAATATTCTTTTGTTTTTTTATTATTTCATTTAGATTCCTCGACTAGTTTCGGCCTAAATGGCCATCATCGAGAGAAGAAATATTTTTGCTTGATGGTAGCAGTAAACTACAATATATATATATATATATATATAAAATTCTCTCTCTATTAGGTTTCATGTCCTCCTCCTCATACTTACACTTTCTCTAAATTCTGTTTTTGATTTCCGGGGTTTTTTTTCTTTTCATTTTGAATTTGTAGGTCTGATGATTTGGATCGTATTTATGATTCCAATGGAATAAATTATGACCATGGAATATTAGTGTTTAAGCCTTTTTATTATATCCTTACCTCTCTGTCCTAGACATTGAGTTCTACCTGGATCCTTCCTCTTGGAAATTTTTTTTTTTTTTTTTTTTTCTGAAAATATACATGCGAAATTTTTATATATATTTTGCATATGTATGTATATTTTCCATTATCTATATATATATATATATATATATATATATATATATATATATATATATATATCAGTAAAAAAAATAATAATAATATTAAATAGTTAAATCTTGATTAATGGAATCAAAAAAAAACTTTCTTCATACGTTTGTCACATGGATAAATAAAATTCTATTCAAATGTATCATTATGTCGTCAAATCTGAGGATGACCTTTAAAGACTTATAGGCTGACTATGAAGCAGTAATGCTAGAGATGTGAAAACTTGAATTCATTAATATCTTCTTATTAATAGCTGCCACCACCGAGGAAAACATTGATAAGTTCACCACTTGATGATGGATGACAGGCGATTTACTATAAATAAAATTTCCAATGTTTTTAGTATATCCTGTGTGAGAGTTGAGATTATTCTGTACAAAGAACTTGGCATGACAAAATTTTCTGGTCGTTGGGTGCCACGTTTTCTGACACCTGATCAAAAAGGCACCAGGTTGATCACATCATAAGGAAATCTGACATATTTTGAAGCAGATCCAGCTGCTTTCCTTGAACAATTTCTAAACCAGGATGAGTATTTGGCTGATCACTTTAAGCCAGACACAAAGAGACAATCCATGCAATGGAAACACTCGTCCTCACCTGCTTTAAAGAAAAGTAATGGCCCCACTTTTGGGCGGGATACAAAAGGCACTATGTGACTATTTTCAAAAGGGCCAAACAATCGATGGAGAGTATTATGCCAAGTTGCTGAGGCAGTTATGAAAGGCTATCAAGACAAAACGCTTAGGAAAACAGAAGTAAGTGATCTTGCTTTATCAGCCCAATACTCCTGCACACAGGTCATTAATTTCAATGAATGCTATATGTGACTGTGGCTTTGAACTGGTTGATCGCCCTTCCTAATCTCCTGATTTGACCCTATCTGACTATCATCAGTTCTCTAACATGAAAAAAACACTTGGCTAGGAAAAAGTATCGGAATAATGATGATGACATCATATATGTTCATTATTTACGTTGTACGCTCCGGCCTTCTTCAGGTGGTTGGAATGTCGAACCTGAATAATAATACCTCACCTCAGAAATATAGACAGATACTGAAAGGCCGAAACGTTGTAATAAATATGGCGACATAGATGAGGACAATAGTCCGAATAATGTAAATAGTGTACATAATACCTCATCTCAGAAATATAGATAGATACTGAAAGGCCGAAACGTTGTAATAAATATGGCGACAAAGATGAGGACAATAGTCCGAATAATGTAAATAGTGTACATAATAACTCATCTCAGAAATATAGATAGATACTGAAAGGCCGAAACGTTGTAATAAATATGGCAACAAAGATGAGGACAATAGTCCGAATAATGTAAATAATGTACGTAATACCTCATCTAAGAAATATAGACAGATCATACCTGTTGTTAATCGCTTTTTTACCAACAGGATGAAATCTTCTTCACCAATGTGATCCAAGCAGTGACGATAGAAGTGTGTGAACTGCAAGGGTAACTATGTAGAAAAATAAATTTCATTTGATCATATTCCACTAGAGTATCTTGGTCAGCCTATAAAGTTTTCAGTTTTTCGAGCCCCGTGCAGCAGACACGTGGAGAAACCAGAGGATTTAACGGCTGGGGACATGTCATAATAGATTAATGTTTACTAAAGATTTCTTTACTTCATTTACTTCTCTATATATTTTTACCGTCAATTCATACTTGAACGAACACGAAAAGGAAAGAAGGTGAGCAAACATCGAAAAAGGACAACAAGAAGTGGATACCAGAAAAACTTTGACAACTGACGTTGAATTTAAAATTTTGAAGGCCGCCGCTAACAGAAAAGGAAAAATAGTTCCTCCCTCCAGTATTCCTCAGTGAGTCTTCGTCATGATATTGAGCAGATGGACTATAAATAAGTGGCTTGAATAGTTACGTCGTCTCACTGGTTTTACCCTCTCCGTCACTGACAATTAGGCAGCAACAATTCCCTGCTGAAAACAATAAATTTGGGCGATACAGACCCCCATTGTGTTGTGTCATTTATTATTACAAGAAAACCTTTCGTCTGGTAAAAGGGCGGCTTTTGACTTTCAGTGACAAATCATGAAAATCCGACAGAAAGAAGATGCAACACAGATGTGGTTCTTAAGAAGGATCCCGAGAATACTATGGAGGGAGCGCATAAGCGACAAAGAAGTCTTAAGGAAAATAGAAACAATTAAAAAACACTTATTCAGAATCAGAAATACACAACTAAAATAAGAAATTGAAATTCAAGGGACATATCAAGGGCGAGAGAACCAGAGGTGAACTACTTGACTGATTAGTGCCAATGGATGGAGGTTTGCTTTAGTTTGGTTTATTGTGTTTTACGGCATATCAATCTCAATGGGTTATTTAATGCCGACATTTTTTATTGCAGGTAATATTTTGTTTCGTCAAAAATCTGTTTCTGGTAATATTTTTCCTTCAAAATTGTATTGCTGGTAATAATTTTTTTCAAGAAAGTATTGCTGGTAATAGTTAACTATTTGCCCATAGCTGGAACCCTAGCAGGTGCTACCACCCTGGATCAGGGTGGACCTGGGAATACCAGCAATTAAGAGGTGGTTCCACGTTCTTCATAACCTCCTGATCAGAGGCTTTGCTGCTGGATGTAGTTTATCGTCTTACCCAAAACGCAGATGTAGTTTAGCGTCTTACCCAGGAAGACGAATGGGTGGAGGGACCCAGCCAATGTACAAAGGTTATGTGGAGAAATTCACGCTGCCTGGGTTTGTGTACGGGACTTATTTTGGAAGTCACCGGACTGAGTTGATTTCTTTGGTAATTATAATTGCCATGGGCTTTTTGGTGCTTGTTTGAAACTATTAAATCCACGTGATGTGCAATCGTTTAACACCCCCGCAAATTGAGAAAACAAAGAAAAATTATTATTGTGGTAACGCCTCACTTTACTAAGATAGATAGATAGATAATGAACAGACTGAGATAGATTACCAGATATATATGAAGCGACTGAGATAGACAGATATAAATAGACAGAAAATCGATAGATAAATATGAAGCGACTGAGATAGATAGATAGATAGATAGATAGATAGATAGATAGATAGAAAGACTGATATGAAACGACTGAGATAGATAGATAGATAGATAGATAGATAGATAGATGGATAGATGTGGAAGCGACTAAGATAGCAAGCTAGCTAGCTAGCTAGCTAGATAGATAGATAGATAGATAGATAGATAGATAGATAGATAGATAGATATGAAGCGACTAAGATAGATAGATAGATAGATAGATAGATAGATATGAAGCGACTAAGATAGATAGATAGATAGATAGATAGATAGATAGATGGATGTGAAGCGACTAAGATAGATAGACACATAGATACGAAGAGATTGAGATAGATAGATGGATAGATATGAAGCGACTAAGATAGCTAGCTAGATAGATAGATAGATAGATAGATAGATAGATAGATATGAAGCGTCTAAGATAGCTAGCTAGCTAGCTAGAT
>CAHIKZ030002346.1:132500-155000 GCA_903632075.3 Acanthosepion pharaonis
GAAGGGCCGAATACAGAGACCTGGTGCACTGCGTGCCACAAGGTCCCCAAACGACCCCCCTCAGGTTTTGAATTCAGAGTTGTCCTTCTCCTAGACAAGTTGCCATCCAAGGCTATAGAACCCAGTCTGTCCTGCTATTTAACCCATAGCCGGAGGGAGAAGAATAGGATTCACACCTTTCCCAAGGGTATTAGCACGTAAGTGAATGTAATGGATTCAACCTGGATTCGAACTCGGCATCTCGTACATTCATAACTGCTCTGGCGTATCGAATGTAAACAAATGACGTCATATGTTAAGAAATGGACAAGGTCCGACAATTTATTTATTAAAGACATTTTTATGTTTAAATCTATTTATCTATAAATAACAAAGAACGAATATTTTGTATGAAAATTTCTCGGACATTCAGGCCGGTAAATGTTATTTAATACTGTTTATCATAAACAGAGCATTTGCTTAAATACTTGTATCTATAAAATAACAACGTTAAACATAAAATATGTCTTTAAAAAATAAATTGTCGGACCTTGTCCATTTCTTAATATATATATATAGAGTAATGTAATGAAGGGTTTGCTAATCCGTGTGGATAATTCCAAAGAGAATGTGATCCAGAGAGCTCAATGCCAAACCAGGACAAATATTAATTAAATAAGTTTGTTTAATTATTTAATTCATATATATATATATATATATATACGTTTCATTAAATAATATAAACAAGTGTTGTCTATTTATTTTATGTAAATTCTTTTCATAACGTCTAATAAGTTTAATAACATTATCATTGAACGAAGAAAGAAATTCACAATATTGATCCATATTTTTTTAATACAATCTAAGCTTTCGGATTACATAAGCCATTATCAAAGATGTCAATTACAACATATTAAGCAATATACGAACAAGACAGTGATGATAGTCTATGATTGTTTACATAGATGATTTCTAAGTAACGATAAACACGTGCATATAAGACGCTAGAAGCGAAAATCGCACCGCATCTCATGACGTCACACATGATTTGGAGAGTGAATTGGAGAAGTACGGCAAGCCGTTGGTATAAACCAATGGCTTCTGTTACCAATTATAGACATTTAAGAATATTTGTAGAGATGCCATAATTGATTTTGTTTAGGTTGGATTTCAACTGTTTGATGTATAATGCTTCAAGGATTTTTATATATTTTATATATATATACATACAATATATATACAGTAGCGAGCATAATGATCAGAACGATGCTAAGAAAAAGTCTAAATATGAAATAACTCTTTATTTTAAAGCTTCAAAGAACATTTTATCAAGGAAAAATAAGGATATAAAGGTAAATTATATAATTCCAAATTATAAAGATCAATAAACTCATTTTGATAAAGTTATAAGAATAATTTTATAACACTTAAGTCATCAGAACGATTTAAAAAATCATAGTATTATAATGGATGCATCATATCCAAATGAAAATAGCATTCATAATTCATTAGTACTTGATATGTAGACCTTTACTTGCAATAACAGCTTGGCATCTTTTGCTAAATAAGCAAATTAATGTCTTGCATTCATAAACAGATATTTTCGCCCATTCTCCTTTCAAATTAATCCATAGTTCTTCGACGTTTTCTTGGATTCTTTTCCTTAGCTCTTTCATTTAGTAACTTCCAAACATTCTCACTAGGATTCATGTCTGGGCTTTAAGCAGGCCACTCCGTAACATCGTACTCAGAAAGAAATATCTTAACAGACTTCGCTGTGTGACACGGCGCGCTATCTTGCATAAATACAGCTGGTTGATTAATTGCAGTTCTCAAATTAGGTACATGTTTCTACAATATCTTTTTGTATACAGTTGCGTTAATTTTACCGTTTAGCCTAAAAAAAGGTCCCGTACCAGCAAATGAAATCATGCCAAACACCATCACACTTCCTCTTCCAAATCTTGATCATCGTTCTGACCTTTTGCTCGCTACTCGCTAATATATATATATATATATATATATATATATATATATATATATATATATATATATATAATATACAATATATATACAAATATATATATACAATATACAATATATATATATATATACAATATAAAAATACATATATATGCAATATATATATACAATATATGATTATATATGTATATACAATATACAATATATATATACAATATATATATACAATATACAATTATATATATATATACAATATACAATTATATATATATACAATATACAATATATATATACATATATATACAATATTCAATTATATATATATAATATACAATTATATACATATATACAATATATATATATACATATATATTGGGAGAATAATATATATAAGAATATATATATATATATATATATATATATATATATATATATATATATATATATATATATATATATATATATATATATATATTCTAATGCTGATCCGTTGAAAGGCCCAGGGTTCATTCAGGTAAAAGATTTCTGAATGAGGCGTGTAATATGAACGTTAAAGGAGGAAGCAGGAGGCTTATGCGTATATTGTAATGTTAAGGGAAGCTCTTTGAATGCAACAGTAGTAGATTTGCTCTTTATTGGGTGCCACATACAAAATTCAATATTAAATAACCCAACAATATTTGAGATGGCATTAAATCAACAAAACAGTTTTTTTTTGCGGGTGGGGCTTAGACTAACCATTTATATTTATTTTCATTCCCTTTAGTTTTATTTTATTTATTTATTGTTTATTTATATCGTTTAGGGGACCTCATTGAAAATCCGTCGAGTGAATTTTCTTCATTCGTAAGAGTTTTGAGAAAAAAACAAAAAACAATATCACCCATTTCATATTTCCACTATATCTTTTTTTTGTATTCATTACAGGATAATAATTTCGATCTCAAGTCATATATTTGTGAACAGCCCACTATTTTATATCTGTTGGCCTCCAAGAAACTCGCAGCTTAATGCGAAACGACGAGAACATAATGAAATCGGTAACTGTATGGACATTACTTTAACTCTTTCCAAATCGTTATTTATATTGTGTTGGCTCGAAAGCCAGTTGTAAATGATTGTTGGCGAGCAGCTTTATCACCACCTTCATATGAAGTGAATTATTTTATCAGTAATAAGGTAGAATATACAGAGGTTTATAGACCAACATTTCAAGATTAATCTATTTCTAGGCCATATTGATATACATATTGTCAGCCATACTGGCTCTTACCATGATACAATTTTTCATTGGCCTTTAACATCATTTTATAGGATTGCTTCGAAAATATATGATTAGATACAGAAAACACAATCTGTGAATCATTTTATATCTGAAAACATGATTTGGAAGTTATTTTGACTACCATCTTAGATTAACCAACATTGGATCCCTGAAGGCTCTAGTCATCGATTTAAATAAATTTCTTCATCCATAAAATTATAAAAGCGGATATGTAATGGCGACCATTGTTGAAGTGATTTTGAATTTCTGAAATCGGCCATGTTTGAAGAAAGTTAAGGTTGTAAGAGGATACGCCTTGAATTATAGAAATCATTCAAAAAATAATCTACATACAAAATTTCTAGGTTCAGCCAAAGTGCATGTCAGTCTTAGATGAAATGCTGTCAGCAATTCTAGAAAAAAAAATGAAACTTGACTCAATAGCTGGCGAACGTTAACAGCTTTCGAATGGACCACCTAATGGAAATGCCAACATTTCGTGTACATTTATAATAGGGTTCTGCCGTTTACTTACAGGAAGAAGGTATAGCATCACAGCTGACACTGTAACAGGAGAGAGCTATGGAAGAAAAAAACTTTTCGCTTGGCTTCTTTAAACGAACTGAATTTGACTGCTGTTTTCGTCACTGTATGGCGTGACGTCATTAAGCGACTGGCATGTGAGACCCACGTGACACATTACAACCAAAGGGAGATAAGCGTCTTCTGTATGCTTACATCACAATTAATGGCTCACATATGAATGAAAAATATGAAAACTGCAACAAAGAACGACACAGATAAAAAAAACAACCTTCTGGAAATGCTTATTATTGTCTGTTTTCAATTCTGTGCAGTTATTACTAGTTCTGGAAATATTCACAGAGTAGAGATTAATAATGTTAGAAGCATCTTTCATTAAAGAAGATCATAATATCTTAATTACAATAAAGTTCTCTAGTTAACAAATTCCATTTATGTTACTAGGAATCTTATTGATTTTTGATACGTTTTGCACCAAATAAAATGCTGTTTGGAATAGTCCTACCAGTGCGAATTGTTGTTGATAAGCATCCCATCGAGAAATTTTATATAAGTCAAATCGGAACAAAATAAGCGGGTTGCAAAGAAAAGCATGCCGTACCAAAAGGAACACCGTGCCGGGTGTAAATTGCAGGGAAATGACGGGAAATGCGACAACCGAAATTCGAAGACCTATTAGGATAACAAAAGATGCCTACCAAAAGTTAAACGAATACTAAGAAACTGGGATATATTTCTTTTTTTTTTTAAATTTCACAATTCACCACTCTTCTGACAGGTGCGTCATCAGTTGGCTTTAGCTTGATTCTATATAATGTCATATTTGCTTGATAAAAAGTGCAAGAATATTTGTCATTGACCTTTAAGATGATTTTTTTTTTGTTGTTGTTTTTGTTCTTTGTTGCTCTCAAGAGAAGCACCATCTTGGCATTTCAAGAACGAAGAGTAAGTTGTCCGCACAAATTTTATTCAGTTCGCTGCTTGCAAATGCCAAAAGCGTTTAGATCGGAAAGCAATCACTTAAAGAAGAAGACACAATAAAACAAGACGATAGAATGCGATTACCTTTATAATCAAAGGTCAAGGAAAGGAAAAGCGCTTGTCTCCTTGCAATCAGTTGAATAAAGTCGAGATTTATATTTGTAGACAATCCCCGTTCGGATTCCAGTTAGTCCAGACATTTTTATATCACGTGTCAAAGAAACATATTGGCAAGATCTACGTTATAAAGTGACTTCATATTTTATATCGTATATACTTTTACTTAGGGAATGATTAGCGAATCTAGTTCTAATTCCGATTAAGTTTGAAGCATTCACTTTCGCGTAATTACTCTTGGAAAAATTATCTCTCCCCGCAAGCTATGGGTTAAATAACTGTCATTTAGTAAACATTTGTGATGTCAACGAACACTCGTTGCCACATTTGTGATCCTATAAAATACTCGTTGTCAATTTTGTGATGCTCGTTGTAGTAGAGACTTTGTAATCGCAGATACAATTATAATAACGCTGTTGAACAATACTGGTGTTAGACGCCTTCGAATAACACTCGCACTAATAGTATTTCTTCGATAATACTCGCTCGAATAGTAATCCGTATAGTGATCCGAATTTAGAAATAGTATAGTGAACTGAGTAGAGAATAGTGGTCCGTATAGTAATCGAGGATAGAATAGACTATGGCGATCAATTGGACGTCACGTGACGTCATGCGTTTCTTCCATGGTCACGTGATCTACAGAATACAATAATGGAATCGCCTGTGTTTTCTCACTGGCGGTCTGAATGCAAAACCATATATATTCCAGTATCACATAGTATACAGCCATGAAAAGTATTATGGAATCCACAGTTAACTGCGGTTTGGGTTTGTGAACACAATGACGTCGGTTCTTTTTATTAGATTTCATTTTATATAAGAATTTTAATTTATTTTTCTAAAAACGCATGTTTCTCTAATATTTTTCTATAAATCTAAAGGGTGTTTGAAAAGAAAGTACTATTTAGCTTCTATGGATTATGAGTCACTGTCTATATTTCCGAGATGAGGTATTATGTACAGTATTTACATTATTCGGACTATTGTCCTCATCTTTGTCGCCATATTTATTACAACGTTTCGGCCTTTCAGTATCTGTCTATATTTCCGAGATGAGGTATTATGTACACTATTTACATTATTCGGACTGAACCCTTCGCTCACTGGGGTAGATTCGCAGTGGATAAAGGTGTTACTCAGATCCAGTGACAGGGCCCAAAGAGTGTGAGTTCAATACCCGGTTAAGGCAGTGGAGAACTTTCAGAGGAGAATTAACAGGCGATAACTGATAACTGACATCCATTAAACATGGCACGTGGAACTAGAACAGTCTACCCCAGTGAGCGAAATAAACTGTTCAGTTCGACATTCAAAACATCTGAAGAAGGCCGGAGCGTACAACGGCCGAAACGTTGTAATAAATATGGCGACAAATATGAGGACAATAGTTCGAATAATGTAAATAGTGAATTATGAGTCAATCGACTCTGTTAAGAAAGCTGTGTCGTTGTTGTCGGCTTTATTTCGTATTCAAGAATTTCATTTCTTATTTGCTTCTTTTCTGATGATGGCGCCGATGGCTAGAAGCTTCCAGTTTCACCAAACCCTGTTCCCGTCATCCATTCCCATATCGCCGTTTGGCTTTCCAAGAGTTGCTGGGAGGTGAAAGAAAAAAAGAGTAGAAAAAAGTGCCGATGGCGTAAATTTAAGGTAGACCTCAACTTGCCAGGAATTGATCCACGCACTTGATTTCATTAACTTTCTTTGTGACACATATGGAATGAAGTATGCAGAATCCTGTTATGGAAATGCAATAGACTATTGCTGACTCTGTTAGAATTTCAAGTGGCACCTTATGTAACTGTAATTGTAAGCCTCCTGAAAGCAAAGGAAGTATTTGTTGCGGATTACTTCCACAACACAAAGAAAAATCACCGTATGTACAGACACGAATATCGGGAACAGAAAGAAATGCTGAAAACTCAATTCGCCGGTACTATCTCGAATCACAATGCGTGTAACCAGTCAGGAAAATAACTCACTCTCTAACAAACGCCGAAGCCAAAAAAGCCCGAATTTCCCTCCTCCGAATCAAGAACACCAACTGCTTTTATCGGCAGAACCTATTTTTTCATTCGTCGACAGCTGGAATAGGATGCTACGTAATTTGCATATCAATATACTCTTATAGCGACTTCTGCGACGGACATGTTTCTTTTTCCGTCACAGAATACACGCGAAAATTTACACATTTTTGACACATGTGTCAATATCTGCTAACTCAGTCATGTCTTCTCTCTCCCCCTCACTCCCTCACTTCGTTAATTTACATGTTTAATACGGCCCGTCAAAAATGTGTAAATTTTCTTTTCATTTTTTGTTTGGAAGTAAAGTCTGATGATCCGCAGTCCTTTAAAGGGGCTGTGGTGAAATAATTTATTACATGGAACTTTAAAGTGGTCTGTTTTGATTTAAATTATATATATATATATATATATATATATACGGAAACGTCATATAGACTGACGTGCTTTTAACTGATTTGGCCACAGAGGAGCGTTCGATTAGCAAGGTCGATTTTACTGTCTTTAAAATTTAATCTTCCATGAATCTCTCACGTACATTCATATCTGTTATATAAGCGTATCCAAATGTAAACAAATAACATCACACATTATGAAATGGACAAATTATTTTATTTTCTATAAAAATTTCTCGGACATTCAGGGCGGTAAATGTTATTAATACTGTTTATTATAAAACAGAGCATTTACTTAAATATTTGTATCTATAAAAAGAATGTATAAACATAAAAATGTCTTAAAATAATTGTCGGAATTTGTTCATTTCATAATGTGGAAGATTGTAGTTTAAAGACAGTAAAATCGACCTTGCTAATCGAACGAAGGCATGGGCTTCCAGGAATCCCTTCAATGAGCTTTCTAATCATTCGAAGAGACCCAGCTACAACTGACATGGATAAAGCCCTTTGTAAGGTGTAGGCTGTACTAGTGAGAACAATTTTTGTATTTCTTTAAGGCATGGGCTACCAGGAATTCCTTCGATGAGTCTACTGGAATCGTTTCTAACCAATCCGAGGGCTCCAACTACGACAGGAATTGTTGATGTTCCCATGTGCCACATTATTATTATTATTATTATTATTATTATTATATTTGGTAATCACTGAAAACATTTTAAGCCAAGTGTGCCTTACCAATTAGGCTACTGGAAGCCATCATAATTAGCAAGGCGCTCTCAGCTTAAAAGTGGTTTTCTGAATTGAAAAAATGAAAACGATTTCTGTCAGCAGGTACATTTTCTTTAGTCAGGCTCCTCGTGATCTAGGCCGATAGACATTAATTTCGCAGTTTAAACAAAAACAGGTATGTTTACCCAAACATGTGTACTTCATAAATATGATGTTTACAATAATGTTGGATTACAGCATCCATTAAAAGCTTATATACATTAGAATAAAAGTTAACGGATAAATATATTATTATTTATTATTTATTTTGAATGTCTCATGGTGGTACTGTTGTTCTTTGGATACCTTGAATACCATGGAAGAGACTTCCTGTCAAGTCCCAGCAAGGACCTCAGACACCCCGTACTTTTCGAAGTTTGCTTTCTGTACCCAAAAAGGCAGATTTTTGTAGCGTTTACGAGGTGTATTTTTACAAATGCTCGACATATTCATTAAACTTCAATAGGATTTCGCCAAATGCTCTAATCACCATTGCGATGACTAACTTTTTTTCTTCGGCATTTTCCACAATCTGACAATCGTAACCCTCAGTTCAGAGTATTAATTTTCGGGTTGCTTTGCTCTTATATTTTAATTGATCTTGACCTATCAAATATTCAGTATTCATTTTTAGTTGTGTTGAGAACAATGTTATCTGTTTTTCGCTGTTCAATAATTTTTATTATTATTATTATTAGTAGTAGTAGTAGTAGTATCAGTAGTAGTATTAGTAATACCTATTCTTTAGAAGAATATACATTAATTGAATTGACGGTCAGTTATGTGCCGTGCATGATACACGCTTAGGTGATCATGTATCTTTCGGTACATGACTGAAGAAGTATATTTTCCCGCAGCAGGTTGTCATTTCTTTCTGCGGTAGACCAGTTGCCATCCAAGGCTATAGAACCCGGTCTGTCCTACTATTTACCCATAGCTGGGGGAAGAAGAGGAGGATTCATACCTTTCCCAAAGTAAGTGAATGTAATGGATGCGTCTGGAATGAAAACTCGGCTCTCCGATTCCTCAATCCGAGCCGCCCATCCATTACCCCACAAAGGGGTCATGCATGCCAACATAACACGATGTTAAATCAGTGCCAACCCTAAAAGCTAGGATTCCATCCATAGATGTCCTTGCTTTGTGTCTGTATGAACATGAAAGATGCCATCCATTACGACCTACTAGAATGTGGAAGGACAATCACTAAAGGCGTTTATTGCCCGTAAATTGATCGGGTAAACAATTCGTTGAAACTGATCTGCTTTGGTAAACCGAAAAAGGTGTTATTCTCCAACATGATAATGAAAGGATAAACTCTGTAAAAGAAACTAAACAAAAAAAATAAGATCATTAGGAATACTATTTAGCCGAAAAGTTGCTTCACCGAAGTCGTTAAATTGAACTTTGTCAAATGGTTCATTTCATCGAAACATTTAAAAAAAATCATAAAATCAAAGGGAGATAATTTTTATTTCTAAATAGTGTTTTCTAAAATTATGTATCATTTAAAACATTTTTACGATAATAAATAAAAAAATAATAAATGCCTATTTCTTCATAAATTCACCACTGAAGTCTGGATCATTCACATAATAATAATTTTGCTTAATAGTTTAAATTTATTCTAGGAATATTTAAAAACGAGGAAAAATGATGAAAAACAAACCCCATTTAAATATTTCTCCCATTTTAAATACATGCGTAAATATATTGAATATTTATGAAAGTATTTATTTATTTCAATATTTATATTTTCTTTTCGTTGTCTGAATAAAAACAATGAATTTCCTGATTTTAACAGATTTCAATATTGAATAATCCTCTTAAAATAATCGACTGACTTCTTGTGAAATCATGTTATGGTAAACAGTTATCTCCCTTTAATTTTCTATGTTTGGATTTTTCGCTGACAATTCGATGTAACAGTTTCAGTGAAACCAACTTTCAGAAAAATGACATTCGCTGTTAATTTTTTTACAGTGAGATTCGCTCTGTACAAGACCCAACAGCCACTCGATGTAAAGGGTTACAGAGTAAGAAGCACAGTTTATGTGGATATATGGGGAAGATAACGATTAACCCTTGACTTGAACAGTTTAAGTTTTGTAGTAATCGGGGAAGCAATCTCTTGGGAGTCGGGCCAGCAGAGTAGTGGTTCGCTAAAAAAAAGTTGTTAAACTTACTTCTCATCGACGGAATGCAAAGGAAATGAGGGTGGTTCGCTTCAAAGGGCGTAACACGGCGGGACTTAATTAGAACTGTGATGAATCGGAATCCTCCATACGCACCAGATGTAGCATCTACAGATGTAACATCAACAGATGTTCATTTGTTTCAGCTCAACGAACGTTTCATTAGTGATTGAACTATCAGAAATTAAAAAAAAAAAGTTCAAAATAGCGTTTCAAACTTTTTGAGGTCAAAAACGCAAATCTCTTTAAATCATGAAATCGAAACATTGCTTTAATGTTGGGCTGTTAATAAATATTTAAATAAATTATTCAATATTTGTTTTTCACAAAATTCAACTACTTCTGTATACTCTGATATATTTTCATATTTTATGTACAGCCCTACGCGCTCCTTGTTTGTTTAACGGCACATCAACTCGTCATGGGTCATTTAATGCCGAAATTAAATTTTCTTGGCAGCTTTAAAGAAATAGAAATATATGTTATTCTGCTTTCACAATTGAATACATGGTAGATGATACTCAGCTTTTGTGCATATATATCTTTATGCAGACGTAATTACTAGAGGCAGTGTTTCATGTGTTTTATGTTGTAATTTTGTTGGAATACAGTTTGATTTCTTTAAGAAATAGTAGGATATATGGATTAATGCCATGAAAGAGTTTTTTTTCATGCTGGTTGATTTTGTTTAGAAGCATATCAACACCTATATGGGTTATTTAATGCCGAAATCTAAATATGTTGAACGCAACTGTACGCCTTCAACGACGGATAAAATGTATTTTTGGTATTTTTGCTTTTAAAAGTATTTTTGGTAATTTTATTCTTAATTGTATTTTGGCATTTTTTCTCTTAAATGTATTTCTAGTAATTCTACCATAAAATGTCTTTTATATTTTCATAGTGTTTTGTTTTTGCTTTGAAGTTCACTATTTGCCTATAGCATAGACCCTAACAGGTGCTACCACCCCGGACCAGGATGGACCTGGGAAGAACAGCAATTAAGAATTAGTTCCAAGTTTCTCAAAATCTCCATTCTCCTGATCAGAGACCTTGCTCTCGGATGTTTTTTTTTATCGTCAAACCAAGGACTAACACTCCTCGGAATGATCATCTTCCTGACATTGATGTTATCTGTATATCCCTATACTGTATTCTACCTATTACTAAAGACCGTATTTTTTTTCAGTTTATGTCATTTCTGAATGTCTCTCTGGTGCTACAAGGATTTCTCCTATCGACTTACATTTCTACCTCCTTCACCAAGTAACGGTCAAAAGTCATTTTTTCTTTTCTTTTTTTTAAGCGTTTCACCCCCAAGTAAGGCGGTAAGCTACCAGCACGCACGCTGTTAAAGAGAGTTGGAGCGAGAGCAAATAGGAGTGATAGAGGGAAAGGATGAAGAGAAGGATAGGGGATAGATCAAGGGCATCTGGAGACGTCGATTGACATTACATTTGAATATTTGGAGATTATAGCTATCAGGAAAACAAGAAAAGAAGAGGTAGTAGACATGAAGCTATTGGAGTAGAAGAGACGGCTAAATTTAATAGTTTCGACAGAGAAAGGGTGAGAGCGGGATGCCAGCCTAGATTAACACTTAAATTCATGAAGTCTGGGAACCAACGAAAGCAGCTCATCGGAGCAGTTACCGTGAAAGTATTTGTAAAAAAGAAAGAGGGGGGCGACGGCATGTCTGTGAGAGCGACTGCAGATGAGATGCCAGATCAAGACCAATTACATTGCATATCCATCTCTGGATTTTATCAAAGACCTTGTGACAAACAGAAGGGGCTCCAGACCATATATGGCAGCAATACTCCATGCAAGAGTGAATGGTTGATTTGTAGATTTGAAGGATAGAATCCGGCGAGAAAAATGTCCTGGCGCGGCACAGGGAGCCAACTTTCCTTGCGTTAGACGATCTTTCTCTTATTTATCCTTAAGTTCCGCTTCTGACAGCCGTACAAAGCAACGCTCCAAATCAAACTTTCCCTTTTAGCTTCAACTTTTTTTTTTGATTTCCATAATTCCGCAACGTTTCTGACCAATTTTCTCGTTCTTGCCAATCTGATGTTGAAAATTGAAACTTTTTCACATTTCCGATGTCATTCTGTCCAAAAAGTTTATAAGCTGACTCTGCAGGACTGGCGCTAGTGCTGTGAACTCTTGCGTGCATTAATTTCAACTCATTTTCAACTTATTGCATTGTTTCATTCCGGGTACGATGGCGAGATGAAAAGTTCATAAATGGAGAGTACTATGCCAGTTTGTTGAGGCAGTTACAAAAGGTTATCCAGATCAGACGCCCAGGAAAAATGACAAAATGGATCTTGTGTCATCAAGACATTGCTCCAGCACACAAGTCCTTGTTTTAAATGGCTGCTGTGCTCGACTGTGTCTTGGAATTGGTTGATCACCCTCCTTACTCTCCTGATTTGACAATCATCATCTATTCTCCAAATTTTGGAAAGTTTTCTGACACCAGATCAAAAGTGTTCCATTCTGTTTACATCACAGGAAAATCTGGCATTGTTTGAGGCAGATCCATCTGGTTTTCTTGAAAGATTCCTAACCCAGTATGTGTATTGAAGGTCAAGATTGTTTCATCTGCAAAGAAGGTGATGGCCTCGGTTTTTTATAAGTTACAGGCATTGTGGTTATGAGCTATCTTCAAAGTGGCCTCACCATCAATGGAGAGAACTATGCCAACTTGTGAGGTAGTCAAAGGCTATCAAAAACAGACACCCAGCAAAACTGACAAAATGTGCTTTGTTTCACCAGAACAATGCTCCAGCACACAAATCCTTGGTTTCAATGGCAAATGTGCTCGACTGTGGCTATGAATTGATTGTTTCCCCCCACACACCCACCCACTGTTTTCTTGATTTGACTATCATCTGTTACCCAACATTAAAAAACACTTGTCTGTGAAATGTATTGCAGTGATGTCATATGTGATGGAGTTGTGAATATTCTTCACAATGAACTTGGCATGAAGAAGATTTCTGTGCGGTAGGTGTATCGTTTTCTGACACCTGATCAAAAGCGCTCTAGGCTGATCACATCATGGGAAAATCTGGCATTGTTTGAGGCAGATCCAGCTGGTTTTCTTGAGAGTTCCCTAACCAAGGATGAGTGTTGAGTTTCTCACTTTGAGCCAGAGACAAAGAGACAATCCATACAGTGGAAATATCTCTTCACCTGCTGCAAAGAAGGTCAAGATTGTTTCATCTGCAGAGAAGGTGGTGTCATCAGATATTTTGAGATGCAAAAAGCATTGTGTTTATTGACTATCTCCAAAAGGGCCACACCATCAATGGAGAGTACTATGCCAACTTCGTGACTCAATTACAAAAGATTATCAAGACAAAACACCGAGGAAAACTGACAAAATGGGTCTTATTTCATTAAGACAGTGCTCTAGCACACAACTCTTTGCTTTCAATGACTGTTCTCTTGATTTGGCCTAATCTGACTATCATCTGTTCCCCCAACATGAAAAAATATTGGCTGACAACCCGTATCGCAGTGACGTCATATATGCTATTGCTGACTTTTTTTACCAAAATGAAGTTTTTTCACCATTGGGATTCTACCACTACCGTGACGATAGAAGAAGTTTGTGGATCACAAGGAAGACTTTTCAGCCGACCCTCATATTTATAACGTTGCAGAATGTTTCTTTATAGAAAGCCTATGTTCTTTTTTCTGCTATCCAGGGAGAGTTGACTATCTTTTTTCAATTCTTCTTTGTTCGTTACAACCAGTGTTGTATCATCTGTGGATTGGGCACCTTGTCGTGGTGTAATGGCTAGCAAGCTTCTCCCGCTAGATCAGTTACGACTGAAAAGTGATTTCTATCCTCACAAGGTGCCCCAACGTTTACAAAATAATTATATCATCTGTTGATTTGCTGTTCCACATCTCGATCTTTTCAGCAACAATCTTACCAACTCCCGCTGAAAAATCTTTTTAAACCTCTCATGATCTTCTCATCAATCACGATAGACAGAGTAAATAACTTTGTCTCTTTACTGTCTCAAATCAAAGGGCTTATGACTTTGAAGTTACACTCTAGACGAGAGGCTCCATAGATTCTTTATCAAACATATGAGATGTGGTACACGAAACTCCAATAATGAACTCCATAAAGCAGGGGTGATCAAGCCGAGTTACTTGACCCCCCCCCCAAAGAGTCAGATTAAGGATATGATAACTCTTATACTAGTGTTTTGACTCACTCTGCATTTTAGGTGAAGGTTTGTGATCAATATGAAAACGAAAAATATAAAACATACAACAACTTGGGTTTGTACTACGGACGTATATATTTTTATGGTGAAACAAAGTTTTCAATGTTTCTTGAGTATATCCGTTTTCAGAAGTAAGGTATGAACAGATTAAAAATGGCCGAGCTTAAGTCAGCGTTGAGCTGACTTGGGATGACCAAATCACTTACTTCATGAGTAGGGCAGTTAAAACACGTCGTTGAAAATTGGGAAAAGAAATATCAGAAATGGTGTCATAAAATCGCACATAAGACCAGAACCGTTTTTCTGGCTACTTTATAATTTGCATCATGGGAAAAATAATTTATTTTATTCTTTATTATTGTTTTATTTATTGCCTTTATTTAATTTTCCCACAGTAGTCAGAGAATGGCTACTAGAATTTGATACATACATACACACATACCAAGGCCACAAGATGAATACGTGACATGATTTAAAACAAAACAACACAGAAAATTTAAAACATCGAAATAGGAATTAAACAAATATTCTACTGTAGACATTCACCTTTCGTTTTATTTAGCATGCAACTAATAAATACACCGCTATAGCCATTTTATTTTTGTTTAAATCTCGAGTCATCGGGCCCCGTCACAGTTTACGAATTCTCCAGGGTCCAGTTAGCGATGAGAATCAACCAGGTAGGTTGTAAATAGGAAAACCTCGTGTGATTTTTGCTCAGATTTCTCATCGAAGCTGAAGGACGTTGGAATTACTTGCTAGATATTCGCTTGGTACCTCTGGATGTGAATACGATTCAAACTAGTGTTGATTATTTCTTACTACCGACAATTTAAATGCAATGTCAATCGTTATCTACTGTCCTCTAGATTACTCTTCTATTGTTCTCCCTCCTCGATAATTTTCTAACTCTTTTACATCCCGTGTTTCTAGGATACGTAATGAGAAAGGAGGGCCTGGAGAATCTAATACTCACAGGTTAAATAGAGGAAAAGAGAGACAAGGGAAAGCAACACATGACACACCTGGTGGGCTTAAGCAAGTTGGATCACAGTGTCGTACTAGACAATCTTTTCTCTCCATAATCTATCTTTCATATTTATAAGTCTACCAATCGTCCACGTTCCAAAATATTGCTGCCATATATAGTAAATATTTATAGATTCTTGATAAAATCCAAAGAAGAATCTGCAATGTCAAGTATCTTAAATGTGTCTTTCTCTATAGATACTTTGATGTTATTTTTTCTGATGAATTTTCTTCTGTGGTACCTAGACTTTACGAATTTAAGCGCAGCACTAGATTGGCAGTTAGGTCTCATCATTTTACAGTTGAATTGGCTAGATATAAACATAAGTCCTTTGATAAAACTTTCTTTTCTCGCAGTTCCACTCACTATAACACTCTTGCAGCTTCTTGGTTTCCTCTCATCTTTGATATTCAAACATTTTAATGCAATGTCAATTGTTAACTACTGTTTTCTTGATTTCACTTCTTTTATTGTTCCCACTCCCTAATGTTTTTCTTTTTCTTATTCTTTTATACTCAGCAACGCCTTTGTATCTTAGTCGCTTTGTTGCCTTGCTGGGGTAAACTGATTTATATATATATATATATATATATATATATATATATAGTTTATATCCATCTCGCACACTATATATATTTGTGTGTATATATATATATATATATATATGTATATAGTTCATATCCATCTCACACACTAAATATATATATATATATATATATATATATATATCAATATATATATATATATATATATTATATAGCTTATATCCATCTCAAACACTATAAATATATATATTTGTATATATATATACATAGTTTATAACCATCTCACACTATATATATATATATATATATATACACACACACTATATATATATATATATATATAGCTTATATCCATATCACACACACTATATATATATATATATATAGTTTATATCCATCTCACACACTATATATATATGTGTGTATATATATATATATATATATATATATATATATATATATATATGTGTGTGTGTGTGTGTGTGTGTGAGAGAGAGAGAGAAAGATGGATAAATTTTCGTATAAATGACTCAAAAATGAAAATAACACTGACATCTCATTTCAACAGCAATCATTAACAAAATAATCTTGAAATGCTAAAGAGTAAATTTATTCAATAAAATCATCTTTGGCTTTAATCATGGCCTCCAGCCGACTTCGGAATCTCCTGCAACTCTTCTGGGCGGTCTCCTTGTTTAAGTTGGTGAATGCTAACATAAACCATGCCTTCAGTTCATTGTTGGTGTTAAAAGGAACTTTGTTGATCTCTCGCTCAATTGTGCCCCACACATAATGATCAAGGGGGTTGCAGTCTGGGGAGTTATGTGGCTAGATGTAAAGAGTGATGAGATCGCCGAAATTGTCTGACAGACATGACTGGGTTCTCCTGCTTGTGTGGCATGGCGCAGTGTTCTCTTCCAGCAGCCACCCTCTTAATCCAGAGTAGCACTACCTCCACAGGGCACTTGATGTAGGCATCCGTGTTGAATCTGAGGCCCTCGCCAACAAATTCTCGAGTTCTTTTCTCATCAGAATGATCAGAGTGTGTTTTCCGAGCTGACGTACCTCCATAATCACCATTAAACTCATTCAACTCTTTCCGAATCCTGTGCAGTGCTCTCAGATTTACACACACACACACACACACACACACACACACACACACACACACACACACACACACACACACACACACATTGAAATGTTCATATTGAAGCTTTCGGCGCAAATGCCAAGCAGTACAGCATGACGTTTCCAAATTTCTGGCGGAGTGAATTGTGTCATGATGTAATTTTTCTCACTGCTGACCCTTCTACACTGTGCAGTCAACAAAATCAAAAACAAACAACGCGCATGCGCAAAATTTGAAATATAAAATGGCGAGAATTTACCCATCGCACCAGATAGATAGATAGATAGATAGATAATGAACAGACTGAGAAGGATAGATAGATAGATAGATAGATAGATAGATAGATAGATAGATAGATAGATAGATGAACAGATGGAGAAGGATAGATATAATGATAGATAGATAGATAAATAGAGATAGATAGATAGATAGATGAGAAGGATAGATAGATAGATAGATAGATAGATAGATAGATAGATAGATAGATGTATCTATCTATCTATTGATCGATCAACACTTCGATATGAGCAGACTTAGAAAGAAAGAAAGAAAGAAAGAAAGAAAGAAAGAAAGCTTTGCATTTTTTGGACTTGAATAGAAACCTTTTTAGTGATGTGCCGGTTCCATAACGTTTATTGGTAGGAACCAGAATTGGCCTGTCGAGTCCAAATCCTAGCCACGTCTGTAACTTCCGGAATATTACTCTAAGGAAAGAATTTACCCATCGTACCAGATAGATAGATAGATAGATAGATAGATAGATAGATAGATAGATAGATATGAAATGAACTGACTGAGATAGATAGATAGATAGATAGATCAAAAATGTTAATATGGACAATTTCTGCATATCAATTTTTATTAAATCTTTCAAATTGAGAGAATTCTTGCTACCGTAATACAAAAATACTGCCAAAGGGCGCATATTTTTCTAGCAAGATTTCTCGAATACTCAGGCTGGTTGATGTAAATAAATAAATATACTGTTTAATAAATAAATAAATAAATAAAAATAGGACATCTACTCACATATGTGTATCGATTTAAAAAGAAAGTTTAAGCAAATAAATTAAATATATAAATTGTTCCTGGCGGTGTTATGTGCTGTTTTCATGTTAAGTAAAAATTGATAGCCATTGCCAGAAATATTCTTATTTTCGATATTTAATTTTAAGTTTTCTCGCGAACACATCTACACAAACTTTGATTTTTATATATTAGAAGAGTATTTTATGGTTTTTTGCTTCCGGAAAAAAAAACATTAAAATATTAAATAGAGGGAAGAAAAACATTTTCCATTGAAATGTTTTACGCACAAAACGTGTCTTTCATTTTTAATGTCAAACCGATTGCTTTTCTCTTTAAATAAACTCAGTAAAGATCAATTGATTCTTAAACAAAACAAATTGACATATTTTATCATGATATTGATTTCGAGGTAAACGTCCTTGTTTCACTCAGTCTGCCTGTAATTTCTTCCGAGATCAGGATTATTTTAACTCTGATTTAAAAGTGCTAGATGTAAACACTTTTCTGGACTGAGTTTATTCCTATCAGTAAGTGCGTAATATCAGGGCTACAAAAAAAAGGGTAGTGAACAGTTCCATAATATCAGTCTTACTGTACTGCCATTTGGTGAATGGGGTCTGGATTGTGCAGCAGTTTGTTTCTTTAAAATCACGTAAGTTTTATCAGCTTAATAAAAATATATGCAAAAGTTGGATAAATTTTGTCTTTACAAATATGAGTACCACTCAAAATTACAAAATTGCTTTTGGACAATCATAATAAATTTTAAAAGTTAAACAATAACACCACCTCCCAACATAAAAACCATATCAATAAACTACTACAATCACTGCTAACAATGCTGAAACAGAATCTTATAAACTTCAAAAGATGATAGGTGATTATCAACCTGGCTGAATTTATGTAAAATTCCATAAAAAAGATCATCCCCTCCCACCTATCATTTCACAAATACCGTCACCTATATATTACCTCTTAAAAACTATTAATAAATTAATTACTCCCTACCTCCCAAGTAAATATTGTATTAACTCTATGTTATAACTGAACGTACCTATTCTATTATTAATAGTCTCTCCCACACATAATAAGTAGTAGTAGTAGCGGTCGCCAGTTGGGCTCAGTGGTGTTGAGCGAGTCAGTCGATGTCGGACATTGAAGTATCAACCATCACAACTAGATTGCTGCGTCATTAACTCTTATGTCAAGTTCCTAACGTTTTGTACGTCGGACCCTTTTTAGCGAAATACAAGCCTCCACTGTGAAAACTACTCTACAACACTCTACAAACTAATTTATACAAATTCTTCATGCTGTAAAAACAAACAACCAAATAATAGCCTCTTTGGTCGTCCAAAATTTGTTTACTAATGTCCCCATCCATGAAACAGTTGACCTCATTATCCGTGATCTAAACAATCACCCTTCTCTCCTACCCATCAATATTAAACCCACTATTAGCCTGTACCACTCAAGTACCTTTTCACGACCCCCTAGGTAAAATTTAGGCCCGCTTTCTTCTAATTATTATATGGCACATTTAGAAAATAAAATACTTAATGACACTAATAACCCCCCTATATATGTTAAATAGATGACATTTCCGTTTTGGTTAAAAATATTGATCAAATGACACAACTTAAAATCAATTTTCAAAGTCACTCCACCTCAAATTTATATTAGAACTTAATATTAATAATAAAATTTCATTCCTTGATGTATTTATTGATTTCAGTACACATAAATTTACTACTTTTCTATATAGAAAACTCACAAGCATTAACTCATGTCTTCTTAATTATAATACTGAATGCCTCCAACGATATAAGTTTACCGTTATAAAAAATTAATCTAACGCACACAAATGATATCTTCTTCCAAAACCATATTCTATAAAGAATTATCTAACATTAAACAAACACTTTTTATTAATGGATTCCCTAATTCCGTCATTGATCAACAAATTAAAATAAAATGAATCTTAATAAACTTATACCTGTAACAAGATTGATAATATTAAAAATAATAGTTGTAACCAAATGCATGACAATTACAAATATGATGAAACAAAAACATAATCATTAATAATAATAAACAAGTTAAGCTCATCATATATTATAAAAAAAATTAAAACAATTGACCTCATAATCTCTAATAATCCTACAACCACACAACTAAATATATGCCCGTTCAGAGATTGTATCGCTGACACCAATAATCAACCCACTATATATATTGGTTTTACTACAACCACGCTCTCTCGTAGACTTACCCGTCACCTTTCTGAACTTAGTTCTATTAAACAACATTTCTTAGAAAAACATAGACATGTAAATAATATTAGATAGATTAAATTAGTTGATAACACAATAATACTCACACATACATACAGTAAAAAAGAACCTTCAAATATTGTAGGCCATTAAAACGAAGCAACCCACACTCAACAAAATTACATTTCAAACTAGTCGCAACACATTACCTTGCATCTAGACATATGGTTATGTTGTTAATATTTCGGTGTCTCACGTGGTCCTCTCACGTGGTACTCTCACGTCATAGAACCGCATCAAAGAATAATAAGTTCAAACTTGAAGGAATAATTTACTCTCTCACATCTAATAATTGCCACAGGTAAAACATAGGAGAAACCTTGAGAAATTCAAATAAAAGAACATAAAATGGATTTTTCATAAAACTATAATGAGTCTGATCATAAATTCGGTTTAGAAATGCTAATTTAATTAAAACAAAAAGCAATATACGCATCGACAGACAATTTCTACCATCGCACCATCCCTTATATCTAGCCACCTAACTCCGCAGACTGCAACCTCCTTGATTATTATGTGTGGGGCGCAGTTGAACGAGAGACCAACAAAACTCCTTGTAACACCAAAGATGAACTGAAGGCAAGGTTTATGTCAGTATTCACCAACTTAAACAAGGAGACCATCCAGAAGAGATGCAGGAGATTCTAAAGTTGTCTTGGGGGCCGTGCTTGAAGCCAAAGATGATTTTATTGAATAAATTTACTCTTTATTTCAAGGTCAATTTCTGGTCCTTTTTTTTCTCGCTTACATAAGATTCAAAGCTTTTCCAATGGCATTAGTACGAAGTGAACGACACTAAAACATTCATAATCTGAACCCGACCAGCTGATTCCAATTTAGTGTAAATTATCGTTACATTACCCTCCCGCCTATCTTCTTTCTGTTCTTCTTGTGTCCTGTCCCTTCAGGGCGTATGCAGTTATGGCTCTCCACAAGTTCCTGTCATTTGTAACTCTTAATAAGCGTTACGTTTATATCATCTCTCTTAAACTTTGTTACGTCATCCATTTACTCAAGCTCTCTAGGTAGGTTATGCGTTGTTTTTCCTCTTTCGCTTTGCCCTTCAATATGACTTGAGAGTATCATATTTTCAACTCCTTCTTTCATGGAAATTTCAAATCTATCCCCCCACCTGATGCTAAGCATAAATGTCATTCTTATTTTCAATTCCTCGAAAACTTCGTCACATGTTCGCTTCATGTTATTTTCAGAATCCTTCTGCAGAAATATATTTCTATTTCTGCAAGTTTCATTTTCATATGTAAGTAGATTTCCAGCATTCACTGCCATATAGGAGAATTGGTATTACATAACAGTACAGTACTCTTCTTTTTTTCTTTTTCTTTTGTTTCTAACAAAATGTTTCTGTTTCTTATTACAGTGATTAGCTTTGGGAAGGCATCTTTCGCCCTTCTAATATCTCTTCGGATTTCAGTGTCACACTTTCCGTTCTCTGTTAAATACTTTTTCCAAAAAAATACATTGACTTCCGACCAGATTTGAACTCCACACCACTTCTTGTGGTGTTAAATACATAACATCGGTAAGGAATCGTCCGTTTTAGACTGACACTGAAGTCAAATAGGAGGATAGCTAGACAACAGCAATAATCCCTTTGGTTTCAGCGTTATTATGAAGGATTTTATAGAACCTCGATATTAACCCTCCTCTAAACATATGTCCGAAAGGCTGTCGACAATCTCCTCACAGATGATGAGGAGACTTGAGGCGGTAGAAATGTGGTTCTACGGGAGGATGCTGAGAATACCATGGACCGAAAATGTGAGCAATGACAAAGTTTTAGAGAAAATGGAAACAAAAAGAAAAGTTATGCGTAACACCAGGAAGAGACAGTTGAAAATTCTACGGAGCATAATGAGGAAAGAGGGCTTGGAAAATCTGATACTCACAGGGCAGATT
>CAHIKZ030002346.1:160000-205000 GCA_903632075.3 Acanthosepion pharaonis
GTTTTGTCACTAAGCTGATATACCTCATATATATATATATATATATATATATATATATATATATATATATTCGACTATAATTTTCATTCATATTTTCCTTCTGTATTCTATATTGAAACATGTATGTTAATAAAAATATAACTACACTGTGACTTTCCATGCTACGTGTACATATATAAATATGTGTGTGTGTGTGAATGTGACAGCAAAATTGTAATATCAAAACAAGTTATATCTTTCAAAAAAAAAAATACAGACACACTTAAATTTTATTACTGTTTGTTGTATTTTCCGGTTTCTCGCCTAGCAAGAATATCGCCCATTTGAAATCATGTTGTCGTCTGGATTCTCTTTTGTAGAATTCATGCTGTTGACATTAATAAAGCAGGTGAATTCTATTGATATATGAGAAAAATATCAATCATATTTTCCACTTCTCTTAATGCTAAGAATGGTGCTCCACGGTATGGAAAAGTTACAAACAAAGAGCGGATGTTATGGCTTGATTTTTATTTTAGTCCCTGTCAGAGCTGACTTGCAATGTAGGAGAAAAGAGAGAATACCTTCTTATACACCCTTGTGCAAATTAATTGAAACAAAACGGATAATACCGTTATTATTTACTTTTTTTTCGTATTTTTTCAATGAATCATGACCCAGGGCACATTTATTATTAAATCGTATATCCACTCTACGAATTCCTTCCTTGTAGATTGACCACAGATTCATGAATGGATTTAAATCAGGAAGGTTTTCAGGCCAGTCTAGTACCTTTGATTCGCTCACTGGTAAGACTTGCCAATCTGTTCGTACAACGATATACATTTTCATTTTTTCCTTGGAGTAACGTTCATTGCAAACATTGGCTGTAGGACAACCAATCGACAGTCGGGACAATAGTGACTGAGCATGTTAAAAATCTGATTTATTATTTGTACTATATGTAACTATATATATATATATATATATATATATATATATATATATATATATAGTTTTAAGGTGTGCTATATTTATGGGATAAAGTGCTCAATATCGGTGATAGAGCGTATGTAAATATAAATATAAAAGTGAACATTGAAGTCAACACTCAGAGTGTTGACTTCAATGTTCACTTTATTATATATATATATATATATATATATATATATATATATATATATATATATATTAAAAGCACTATGGTTTCCTGGGAATGAAATCGAATGAAAAACACTAGGAACCGGTAACAAAATCACAGGAAAGGATATATATATATATATATATATATATATATATATATATATATATATAAACAAGGAATGTATTGATTTTAATTTTAAAAGTCCCTAAGGCCCTTTCAACCAACATCTCATCAGGAGACAATCGTTGGATCAACGAAAAGAATATTAACGACAATGAAGAACAAAAAGAGGGGGTGACACAAAATTAAAATTATTCATACAGCCGATTCCAACAATCATTTGAAGATTTTGGAATCGGTCTGCATAGGATTAAGGAAACCTTCTCTCTGCCGGCAAAAAGAATTTGTAAAGTCTCTTAATCTGTTGGGGGATATTTTATTTTAACTGTCCCTCGCTAATTTATTTACACGATTATTTCCCCTCCCCTCGCTACAAATATATACACTTGTTTGTTTTTTAGTGTGTTTCCCCCCTCTTTTTGCTCGATATTGTGAAGTACGGCGTGCAATTCTAACTTGCTACACTAGCGAATGGTGTGCAATTTTATTAACCTTCATTCCACTCAATCGTCCCCAGAGATTTATTCAGCTTATCTGAGTTTGCCACAAGGCCACCATCATGAGATTCTTAGTACTGGTCGAATTCACTAATCTTAAAACCATCTTGCACGATGATCTTTCGAGAGAGAACACACTTATTTCAACCGAGAGCTGAGATTAGTGTATTATCGGGATTTGTACGCTCCAATAATCTCAGCCATCATGGATCAATAGCATTAATTGAAACGTACGAAGAGTTTTTAAGCGCACACTGGAACGTAAATTCCTTTTATCTTATACGGAAACAAGAGAAAGATTGCTATTTAAAAAATATGGCTCAAACAAAACTTGCATCTGGTTTCCAATAAAACCTGCTTGGTTTCAAAATTCCTGCTTAAACAGATATATATATATATATATATATATATATATATATATATATATATATATATATATATATTACGACATTTTATGTTTATACATTTTTTTATAGATACAAATATTTAAGTAAATGCTGTGTTTATAATAAACAGTATTAACAACATTTACCGGCCTGAATGTCCGAGAAATTTTCATAGAAAATATTTGTCCTCCGACAGGAATCGAACCTGTACCCTATTCTAAACAGAGCATTTACTTAAATATTTGTATCTATAAAAAAGAATGTATAAACATAAAAATGTTTTAAAATAATTGTCGCACTTTGTTCATTTCATAACATATTTGTTTGTACATTTGTTTTATATGTGAAAGACACTTTGCCGATCAGGCAAGGTGTGAACAGTTTAAGCGAAATGCTTCTAGTCATAGATTAGTTATAAATTATAATATCTGAAAATAAATAAATATACTGTTTGATAAATAAACGGAGTATCTACATGTTAAATAATGTTTAAAGTGATAAAAATCTATCGAATTGATAAATAAAAATCGATTATTTCTTTAATATATATATATATATGTGTGTGTGTGTGTGTGTGTGTAAATTGTAGGTTATCTTAAAAGTAGGTTATAAATATTTCATTGTCATTGTTGCCTGATTAATGCCACCTGCAAGAAACTAAGTTGTACCTAAAGGAGAGAAACATAGATAGATAGATAGATAGATAGATCGATAGATCAACACTTTAATAGGAGCAGATCTAGATAGATATATAGAAAGAAAGAAAACTTTACATATTTTTTTAATTTGAATAAAAACCTTTTTAGTGATGTGCAGGTTGTATAACGGTTATTGGTGGAAACTGAAATTGGCGTGTCGAGTTCAAACCCTAGCCGCGTCAGTAACTTCCGCAATCTTACTCTTAGGATGAACAGGAATCGATCTATTCTCCATCACATACGTATTAAATAGCAATGTAGACTGGGTTTTCTAGCCTTGAATAGCAGACAGAACGATTATGCTGAATTTAAAACCATAGAGAAATCAACAGAACATCACTCTACTAAGTTTTCCAAAAATTGGTAATAATTCACAGATAATAGAGAAAAGGAATCTGTGGAGAGCCATGATCGACTACATCGTGACAGGACATGGTGTGTCCACAATGATAAAGTTCATAGTGAAAGTAATTCTTTCGTTTCTTATTGAACGAATTCTGACCGAGCTGAATTGATCTCTTCGCTATTCTTAAAGATTTTATTCGGAAAGACATCCTGTGATCGGATTAAATGGAAATCATAAGATGTTGAATCATTCGACTTTCGTGAAGGCCGCCGTACATTTCCAATTCAACGTTGTGATCGCTGCTTTAAAAAGGCGACATTACTTTCCGTACGGTCACAGGCAACCATTCGAGCGTTGATCGATTATTCTGTTGCTCAACAAGCAGCTGGATTTTTCTCTGAAATTTCTTACGTACAATTTTAATATAATTTATTAAAAAATGGCGTCGATTATGAAGTATGCTTAATGATATTTGCGCAATCCATAGATATGAAAAGAATGAACTTAGATAGATAGATAGATAGATAGATAGATAGATAGATAGATAGATAGATATGAACAGACTGAGATAGATAGATAGATAGATAGATAGATAGATAGATAAAGAAAAAACTGTAATAGATAGATAGATAGATAGATAGATAGATAGATAGATAGATAGATAGATCAACACTTCGATATGAGCAGACATAGATAGATAGATAGATAGATAGATAGATAGATAGATAGATAGATAGATAGATGTGAGCTTAGATCAACATTTCGATATGAACATAGATAGTTATGAGTAGACATATATAGATATTAACACTTACATATGTGGCACAAGGCCGAAATTATCGGATACCCATTGAATATTGAACTCACTACTCAGTCGTAAGCATTACAACCCCTCGTGGTGTCCCAGACGCACACACACACACACACACACACATATATATATATATATATATATATATATATATATATATATATATATATATATATATATATATATATATATATATATTAGCTGTAGAATGGATAAATGAAACAGGCATGTATTCGTGTGTTGGTGTTCATAGGCATGCAAGCAAATAAATAATCGTTAAATTTATGCGTGAGATGTAAACGTAATAATGCTCAAAGCGGTTATTCAGGGCATAGATATGTATTAATTAGTACATATTCGCGTACCTACGTTTTGGCGCGCGACTATAGTTTCCCGGATTTTCAGACACGAAACCCGTACCTGACGAACTGGGAACACCACCCAGCGAAACTATATTCGCACGCCAAAAACATAGGTACGCGAATATGTACTAATTAATACACACACACACACGCACGCACGCACGCACATACACTCACACACACACACACACACATATATATATATATATATATATATATATATATATATATATATATATACACAGAGAGGGACAGAGACAGAGAGAGAGTGATTAACACTTAGATATGATCAGGTAGATGGATAGAGACAGAGATAATATTAACACATACATATGAGCAGACACATATATATAGATAGATATAAACACTTAGATATGTGCTGATACACACATATATATAGATCGATATTAAAACTTAGGTATGAGCTGACATATATATATATATATATATATATATATATATATATATATATATATATATATTGATAGATAGATAAATAGCTTGATATTGATGGTAATATATCTGAACAGACTGGCATTGAGAGAAATAGAGAGCGAGAGAGAGAGAGAGAGAGAGAGACAGGAAACAATAGAGAAGAAAAAGAAAGCGGAATCCCTGATGATAGCTGTTCGTCTATGTTTCGCTATGTAGGTCGCTTGACGACTCGTTTCTTTCGTAGTCATTAATATTTATGAACACGAAGTCGCTAATTTACTGGAAATGCAAATATCAGGATTTGATTTTATATTTTTCTCCTCTCGCGAAGAAATACGTTTCTGTTGATTTATGTTGACGAAGAAATCATTTATTTAAAGGAAAGCTATTCACTTCATTGCACCGAAAATAGGTGGCATGTCTGTCAAATGTCAACTCTGCGAATTATAAATCGAGTCAACAAAAGACTGAAATTGCTGATTGTCGCCTCGGTACGAAGGCGCGCGTCGTTAATGTCGTGTCCAGATTTTCGAATTGCTTTCGCCTTCTGCATACAGACTGTCAGCCTCCTATTCGTCGATGGAAAAACACATTTCCCTGGCTTATCCGGTTCTTTTCTTTCTATGTGCCGTGTCTTTTTGGGACGTAGGCGATCATGGCTCTCCACACCCTCTATCCCTTGCAGCTCTCAATAAGTTCCTTCCCTCTACCACCTCCACCAGACAACATTCTGACATCCACTTAATTATGGCGGTTAGGTATGACATGCGTTGCTTTCCCTTGTCTCTCTTTCTCTCTATTCGACCCGTGAGTATGAGATTCTCCAAGCCCTCCTTCCTCATTATGTGTTCCAGAAACTTCAGCTGCCACTTGTTGATATTAAGTATATGCCTCCTCCTTGTTTGCATCCTCTCTAAGACCTCAGCGTTGCTCACACACTCGGTCCATGATATCCTTAGCATCCTTCTGTAGAACCATACCTCCATTGCCTCGAGTCTCTTTTTTTCTCATTACGTGTCCCAGAAATTTCATCTGCCTCTTCCTGATGTTAAGTATAAGCTTCCTCCTTGTTTGCATCCTCTCCAAAACCTCATCGTTGCTCACACGCTCGCTCCATGATATCCTTAGCATCCTTCTGTAGAACCATACCTCCATTGCCTCGAGTCTCTTCTTTTCTCATTACGTGTCCCAGAAATTTCATCTGCCTCTTCCTGATGTTACGTATAAGCTTCTTCCTTGTTTGCATCCTCTCCAAAACCTCATCGTTGCTCACACGCTCGCTCCATGATATCCTTAGCATCCTTCTGTGGAACCACATTTTCGTTGCCTCGAGTCTCTTCTTCATCTTTGAGGAAATCGTCTAACATTCGCTGCCGTAAAGAAGGACAGATATTCTTTTCTTCGTTGCCAAAGAAATCCTCCCTATACTCTTTTGGAATGCGTCTTTTGGCCATCCCAATACGTCTACGGATCTCAGGGTCGCATTTACCGTCAGAACGCTTCTAGATAATTTATACTTCCGCGTCTGCTTGATTCTAGTGTTCCCCATTTGGTTTATTTTTATTTCTCACCTTTTCGGCTTATCCGTCACTTGGTTTAATGTAACAACAACAAGTGAAACAAATGTAATACAGTTATCTTGAAAAGATAAAAAAAAAAGAAAGAAAGAAAAATGGCTGTATTGCACGGACCAAAGTAGTAACTAATTTTTGTTCTAAAAAAGCTGTTGCTAAGACGGGAAAAATGTGAATGAAAGACGCTACGGGCGCCACCTCGTTATATAGGAATAAAGCGTCACTGCCAACACTTGAGTTTGAACATAGATCGCCAGTGAGCAAACACAGGCGATCCCATTATTGAATGAAGTGGATCGCGTGACCATAGAGCAAACGCATATATAGGAAGTCACGTGACGTCTAGATTGATCGCTGTTCCGAGTCCATCCTCTATATTATACGGATCACCATTTCTGCTCTAACCTCTATTACTATAAGGACCGCTATTCTCTACGCTATTCCCTATTTCACTATTCGGATCACTATTCGGTGGTTACTTTTCGAGCGAGTATTATCGAGGAAGTACTATCAGTGTCTGACACCTGTATTATTTAAACGGCGATTACAAAGGCTCTACTACAACGAGCATTTACAAAAGGGACAACGAGTATTCGTTGGCATCACAAAACTATTAAAATTAAGTAACTGAAGCAGCTGAAATATTTCTCAACATTAAATCTTGTTTCTTTGTTTAGCGGCATATCAACTCCTTATGACGTCAAAATTAAATTTTTCTGGACGCATTAGTAATTTCTTTCAGAAAAATGTTTTGCTGGTAATTTCTTTTTTCTTTTAAAAATTATTGTATAAAAATGGCAACAACATCAAATCCGTCCAGGCATTTGGTTACCTCGGCAGCAACATCCAGTCAACGGAGAGAGACATCAAAATCTGAAAAGCAATACTTGGGGTGTCCTTGATAGTCTGAGCACCATCTCAAAATTTTTAGAGGGATTTCTTTAAGGCCACTGTAGAATCTGTCTTGCTCTACGGCTCAACAAAATGGACACTGACCAAACACCAAGAAGCATCGCTTCGGCTAACTGGTCACTCCTGGAAAAGTAAGTCAGAACTTATGAGTGACATCTTCTTATGGACCCCATTGCGCGGCAAAAGGTTGCTTGGAAGATTTCATCACACCTACATTGACCAACTTGTAAATGACTCTAAATGCTATCTGAAGGAACTGCCGACGGCGATGTCTGACAGAAATGGTTGGAAGGAACGAGTCAGGAGAATCTGAGAAGAATTCTAGAACTGATGATGATATAAAAGTGGTCCTTCAAGTCAACGCCAAGAGGCGACAGTCTGTTTCATGGAAAAAGCAGTCGTCAGGCCATTGCGTTTAGCAGGAAAAAGCCTGTCGCCTCTGCGCGTTGACTTTAATGTCCACTTTTATATTTACATACACTCCATCCCTGATATTGAGGACTTTAATCCATAAATATAACATACCTTTAAACTATATTTTATCATCTTATATATAAGATATATATTAGCTGATAAGTCGTCCCTCTCTGACAATCTTAAGAGGGACTTCTTTAAGGCCACGGTAGAATCTGTCTTGAGCTACGGCTCAGCAACACGGATACTGACGAAACACCAAGAAGCATCACTTGACAGAACATACACAAGGATGTTACCAGTCGCATTGGACACCAGCTGAAAGAAACACCCTACAAAGAAACATCTCTACGGACACCTTCCTCCTATCTCGTTTTCGGTGGCTAGATGTTCGCTCCTGGAAAAGTAAGTCAGAACTTGTGAGAGACATCTTCTTATGGAACCCATTGCGCGGCAAAAGGTTGGTTGGAAGATTTCTTCACACCTACATTGACCAACTTGTAAATGACTCTAAATGCTATCTGAAGGAACTGCCGACGGCGATGTCTGACAGAAATGGTTGGAAGGAACGAGTCGGGAGAATCCGAAAAAATTCTCGACCTGATGAGGATGATGATGATGATGATGAAAATATATTGCTAGTATTTTTACTATAAAAATGAATTTTTATATCTTCATAGTGTTATAGCTGGGACGCTAACAGGTGCTACCACCTGAGGCCAGTGTGGACATGGGAACAACAGCAATTAAAGGTGGTTCCATGTACCTCAAAATCTCCCGCCTGGCTGCCGGATATAGTTTATCGTCATACCCAGGACATTCAACATTAAAGCACAATGATTTTTTTTACTAATGTTCACCCAATACAAGGCTCGTGGGCCACTCAATGTAGATGATTACTAAACGAGGTGACTGATATGAATCTAAGTGTTAGTATGACGTGAAGATTACGTTAAGGTTTGGAGAGTCTTATTGAGTCTTGAGTTAACGATCTCAAGAGTGTAATGTCATGAGAATCATCCACGCAGGACTATCTTCCTCGGAATAGCTCTTCTTAGAAAAAAAAAGTGAAACAACTGGAATACGGAGGAAATAAGAAAGATTCAACTCCGTGGAGGTAGCGTGAAGAATCTGAACTTGTGGAACTAAATAATAGAACTGAATATTTGTCATGGAAAATAACGATAGGACCAGCAGTAATCTTGTGACGTTGCGTCTGGAAGAAAGAAAATTTAAAATAAATCATCCCCAAGCAGATATTTCTACACTTTTTAGGGAGGCGAATTAACCTGATCCGGGGATATTTTGCGAATAAAAACTGCGTCTGTCTTTTTTTCTGCCTATAGTATAGTATAGATCTATTTACACTATTTAAATTAGTCGAACTGTTACCGTATTCGTAAAGTTTCAGCCGAAATATGCTCCAACCTTCTTCAGGTGATATTTGTGAGAATTTCAAACCGAGCCCTTTTATTTAGTCCATTGGTGTAGATTGCTCTAATTCCACGTGCCATACCTTTGGATATATCATTTTTATTTAATTACCCTTGATAACGCAATTCTCCAAACAATGTCCTCTACTGTAGCCAGGGAAAGTACTTACAGACTTAATTTCTCAGTAACCACTTTTCCCAGTGCTCACATTACAATTTTGTGTTACTATCATTTTCCTCTAATTTTCTGTATAACTATTTCCCATATTGTTTCCATATCTATCCTTGGACAACGATTTTTGTGGCTCAGCATATGCGCTGATTCCTTAAGTTTTCGTATTTTCCAGTGATGTTCCCTGTCTATTATGTCAACTTCATCCCACAGAAGACGGCGATCTCCCTTCTGTCTCTATATATGGTCAAACATACTTGATTTTTTTTCTATTTCTCCACCTGTTACGGCCTTACAGTGTTTCTGCAGTTTCATCTTAACGGAGCAGCATGATTCACCTGAAGAAGACCGGATCATACAACAGCTGAAACGTCGTAAAGAAGGCCATAAAGACGCGAACAACAGTCCGAATAATGTAAATAGTATAACAATGCATCACCTCAGAAATATAGACAGAAATATAGTATCTACTTTGTTTACCTTTTCGAAAGTACCTTGAAAAAAGGCCCTTTTTGAACTTTTATTTGTATAAAGTCGGACTTTAATATCTGTCTATATCGCTGAGATTATTATTATTTACATTATTCGGGCTGTTATCCTCGTCCTCATTGCCATATTCACAACGTTTCGGCCTTCTTCAGGTGATTGAAATTTTGAACCTAACCCTTTATCTCTGTCTATATCTCTGAGATGAGGTATCATGATTACTTGCATTATTTACATTATTCGGACTATTATCCTCATCTTTATTGCTATATTCACAACTCTTCGGCCGTTGTACGCTCCGGCCTTTATGTCTATGTCTCTCTATATCTCTGTCTATGTACCTGAGATGAGGTATTATGATTACTTACATTATTTACATTATTCGGTCTGTTAACCTCATCTTCATCACCATATTCACAACGTTTCGGCCGTTGTACGCCCCGGCCTTCTTCAGGTGATTGGAATTTCGAAGCGAACCCTTTATAGCGTCCAGCGAGGTTGATTGTTCTAGTTCTACGTGCCATGCTTCTTCCGGATGTCTCAGTTATCTCCCTTTAACTCAACTCTCTAAGTTTTTGGTTCACCACTGCTTTGGCTTGGTATTGAACACACAACTCATTTAACAGTATTGTATATAAATTGGGCATTTTCATTGAATATATATATTGAAAATGGACATTTAAAGGAGTAAGCTGTTGTAAATATTTTGGTATAAATAAATCTATCTTTCAAACTCCTCTTCTCCTCCACCTGGTTTTAAGACGATGTTTTGTATAAAGTCAGAATTTAAAAGGTACTTAAGAACCCTAGTTATGTAATATATTGAATAGGCGACCCTCCTGTATAAATCTAGGTTTCCCATATATCTAATATCCTCTCTAAACATTTGTAACCTTTGCTGAGCAATTTACCTTACTCCTTTTTTAAAACTAGAGTTTAATTAAACATTCCAATTCTGATGAAAACCGAAATTGACGTTAAACTTGCATTCTGAAAAATATATGTTCCTCTAGCAGTTGTGACATTTACTTTTTGTACCAAACGACACAAATGGAGATGCACTGTTGTAAATTTTTTCCCTGATTTATACAGAAGGATCGCCAAATGATATGTAATGTGGTTATTCTCAAAACTGCCATATATGAGGAGATTTAGTTAACAAATTGTTTCCTTCCATCGGAAGTAAAAACAATGGTCGTTTCACTCACATTGTAGCAGCCTCTTGTGTTAAATTAGAATTTTTCAAGTAAATATTTGATTGTCTTGCATCGAATGTTGGATAGAAATTTACCATTTCTTAATCGATTTGCTGAGAATGTTAAGGAAAGTTTTTTCTGTCGTAGACTGATATATGGGTGAAATAAATTCGGTTAAAAGGGTGTAATTTCTACTTCTATGTAAAATTCATCGAGTTGTTTCTTTATTCAAAACAATCGGCTGGTCTGAAGTTAACTTGGGCAAGGAATGACTTGTTAACCTTAACACGCCAAAACGAAGCTACCCACTTTTAATCGTCTGAGAGAACACATTTTAATTTCTATCGGTATGGCTGATGCTAACCTCCAGGGGATTAACCTATTGTAGAATTGAAAAAAATAACTTTTATGCACACATGTTCATGCCTAATTGAAATTTTATTAGCAATTCCCGCATATTTTGTTAGAACATTTAACTCTATCGAATAAAATGAATGTATTTTCCTTGAATATATACCGGGAGAGACAGGCTTCCGGGTGCGCTAGAAAGCCGGTGAAGCCATCTTTGTTTTTACTTCCGATGGAAGGAAACAATCTATTAACTCAATCTCCTCATATATGGCAGTTTTGAGAGTAACCACATTGAATATCATTTGATCTCCAAGGATAAAGTTATTAGTTTCAAAGAATTGACAAATTCTTTCATTTAAAATCGAGGTGAGTATTTTGAAGGTTTGTGGACAAATATTTTGGTCATTTATTTTGGGGTTGAAAATGTTTTCGGGATTAAATAATCTATCTATTCTATTAGGGTTAGAGCTAGAAAATAGACCTGCTCAAGGTTTTTATACAGACGTCATCTTTGTTAATTTTATAACAATCGCTTTTAGAATTTATCTTAAAATATTATATATCCCCATGAATTTTTAAAAAAAGAGATGTGTTTACTTTTTTTTGCATCAGATCAAGTTTGGTCATAATGTTTCTCAAATTGCTACCAACATTAATAGAGCGTGAAGTGAAGAATCCACTTGAGATCGAAGGGTACGGCATTATTTTCTGAAGTTCCGCAGTGGGGACACGAGTCTTGAAAATCAAAGTGGTACAGGATCTCCATCTGCAATTTAATGGTAATATTAATATTAGCCGTTTCCTAATAAGGAAACATTCGACATTCATTAACCTAGTAGCCAGTAATGCTATCGAAATTGAAATTTATAAAAAAATCTTTCTCTTAAAACAATTTTTCAGAAAAATAGGTTTCTCAGTAGGTTACATTTATTTGAAGTAGTCTGGAACGTCAACATTTTGATTATGTCGTTATTTTCTCTTCGAGTTACAATGTGCTATCCATTTTTTATGCTGCTGTTGAAAGGCCTCAAGTGATATCGTTTCTGTTACTTAGTACAGTTATTTGTTTGTGATTGTGTAGCACCAGTCCACAAGATTTTAAGAAGGATGGTCGTCGCCAAGTTGCACAGGCTTCACTCGCTGAAAGACATTTTTAACCATTGATCTTAGAAAAGAGTTTGTATACAGTTGACCTTTTCTTTATTTCTGGACGGGTTTGACGCCATACATGGCATCCATATGTAACTCTCGAACTAAAAACTTAAGTACATTATCTATTCCCATAGATTTTCTGTTTTTGATTTAAAAGCACTTTGTACTTTTTAATGCCTGTGTTCTTTCATTCCTGATTACTTTTCTCTCTATCCGTGTGTTCAGTGTTCTTAATCCGTTCATCGTTTCTTTTAAAATGCTTCGCATTTTTCCATCTTCTAGAACTTTCTTAATTCTTCACTTGATAGTGTCTTTTGATCTGCTTCGTTGATCTTTCCATTTCCATTGAGAAGTTTGCACTCTCACTTTTGAAAGTGTTTTTCTCTTTTTAAAGGTAACTCGAATTTTTTAGAGTTTTATATATATATATATATATATATATATATATATCCTTTTTATAGTTCGTGTGCTTTTATTTGTGTTAGGATTTCTTTTAGATGTGAGATGTCATTTCCACCTTTTATATTATGTTACACATTAAACAAATTCCGTCTTTTTTTATTTCTACTCCTGTTGATACTTCATTTAATTTTTTTTAGAAAGGATCATATCCAACGGCAAATCAGTTAAAAGTGGAGTCAATTTTCGCTGAAAATTTCAAGGTCTTTATTCTAATAGATTTAATGCAAATGCAAATTACAAATATTGTAAACAATTTAAAAAGAGGAAAATTAATTTTAATTAATAAAAATTATGAAGCATTTAATCTTTTTTATATTATAATGAGACAGAGAGCATCACTGGAAAATACGTAAACTCAAGGAATCAGAATCAAGTCTACAAAAATTCTAGTGCCGACCTACAAAAATGAATTCAATTTGGGAACCGACTAAAAAAGCAATGTATATAAAAAAAATTGCTATATACGCTCTGGTAAAAAAATGTATAGTAATAACAAAAATTGTAATATGAGTACTGGTAAAAATGGTTGCTGAGATATTAGCTTTAGAAGTCGCAAAAATTCATACACAGATGGCCCAGTAGATAAAGACGTTGGTTAGATCCAGTGACTAGACTCAAAGAGTTGTGAGTTCAATACCAGGCCACAACAGTGGTGAGCCAAAAACTTGGAGAGTTGCGCTAAAGGGAAATAACTGAGATATCCGGAGGAAGCATGGCACGTGGAATTAGAACAATCTATCCCGGTGAACGAGATAATGATTTCGGTTGGAAATTTCAATTGCCTGAAGAAGGCCGGAGTGTACAACGGCTGAAACTTTATGAATATGTCAATGAAGATGAAGATAACAGCCCGAATAATGCAAGTAATTATAATGAGCAATTTTATTTTTCTGACGGATGAAAGGAGAATTTAAATATTATATATTTATAAACTATTTAAATTGTTAAATTATTTCAAATTTTTTATATATTAGAATTACCAGGCATTTTACTATATTTTCTTCATCATATATATAAATATATTTTAAAAGAAGTGTTTTATTTAATCGGTATCACTTTATGCAAGGCAATAAAGCCACTAAGACACATTGGTGTGGATGAATTAGGAACAGAGACATTAATAATGAGCGGGGGGAGGAAAGAGTAATCAGGAGGAATGTAGATAGCGATTGATATTACATTTAAATTTTTGCCAAATAAAGTTGGCTGAAAAGCATGAAGCCGGAAGACAATTCCACAAGTGAGAGGTGCGAGAAAAGAAATTGTCACTACTTGTCTTTGTTGTCATATTTATCACAGCGTTTCGGTTGTTGTACGCTCCGGGCTTTCTCAGGTGACTGGAATGTCGAACTGAACCCTCTATTTCACTCGCTGGAGTTCTAATCCCACGTGCCTTCTCTAATGGATGTCAGTTATCAGTTATCCCCTGTTAATTCCCCTCTCCAGGTTCTTCACTGCCTTAACCGGGTATTGAACTCACACTCTTAGGGTCCTGTCACTGGATCTAACTAACGCCTTTATCCGCTGTGCCATGTGTCCTTGCTCATTGAGGACAATGAGCAAACACAATTTTCACTTTGTCTACCTGTTAATTTTTATTTAGCAAACATTGGTCCTGTGCAGCAAAGAATAAAAGCCTCGGTTTCAGCTTTTAATCCTACACCATGTAACCACCAATGGGTACGAGGTTTCTACACCAGCTTATTTGGAACAGGGAAAATATTGACCATGAAGAGTATTATCTTGCCATATTTTCTGTATTTGATCTATTGCATTTGCGTTTGATTTCTTTTTTTAGCATTTTGCAATAGGTTTATTATGGCTTACTTTCATTTCCTTTCCCCGACTTGAAATTTCATCTTTTATTTGTTGGCTTCCTTTATTACTGAATACAGTTTTATTACTTTCATTTTCTTTGACACATAACACCATCCAATCTTCTGAAGTTTACAAGTATCTGTGAAGACCTATTATTGTAAGACAGTTCTAGTTGAACTAATCCTCTGCCTCCTTCGGATCTGGACACGTACAGATGATCGACATCAACCTTGGGATGATGAATGCGATAGTAAATGAGGAGTTTTCTCGTTCTGGCGTCCATTCAATTAATATCAGCTATGGTCCAGTTAAGTATGCTGAAAATGTATTGCCCCACATGGACAGCTAACGTGTTTATGGCTGATATTCTGTTTTGTGAATTCAACTCAGTATCTAACACCAGACGCATGCGCCTGTAGAATTCTTTTCATACTTTCTCCTTCATTCTATCTCTTTCGCTGATTCCTAGGTATTTATAGGCTTCTTGTTCTCTAATCCTTGTGACAAAATGTCGATCTAATGCGTGTGTTTCTGTAATTCTTCCTTTCTTGAATGTTACTTTGGTACATTTATCTAATCCGAAATCCATACCTATGTCGCCACTGAAACATTTTACAATATTGAGGAGGTTTTTCAACTCATTGTCGTCTTTATAGAGTAAATGATTGAATAATTTCTTGTTTAATTTGTATCCATAGCTATTATTGTTTAGTTCATGCGTAAGGAGGATTAAGGACCCATAAAAATAGGAGGGGTGACTGAAAGTCTCCCTGATGGATTCCTCGTCGGATATTCAGGAAACTGCAAGTTGCAGCGTCTTTCGTGTGATTTATACATAAAGTGGTTTTCCACATTCTTAAAAAAAAGTTTATTACTTCTTTCATGTTCTTTGAGACAGATCATCATCCAGTCTTCTATAGTCTTCTATAGTTTCCAGGTATCTTTGAAGGCCAATTGTTGTAGTTTTGTAAAACAGTTCTAGTTGAAATAATTGTCTGCCTCCTTCGGATCTGGGTACATACAGACGATCAACATCAGCTTTGGGATGATGAATGCGGTGACAGGTGAGAAACTCTCGTTTTGGTGTCCATTCGCTTAATGTCAGCTATCGTCCACTTAAGGATATTGAAACAAGATTGACCAACTGGAACAGCCAAGGTGTTTATGGCTGATATTCTTTTTTTTTTAATTCAACTCGGTCTTCAGTATCCCAGACGCACACGCCTGTAATTTTCTTTTCTTTCCTTCTCCTTCATTTGGGTTTGCTGTATTCCATCTTCTTCACAAAGTCCTTGGTACCTATAGGCTTCTTGGACCAGTTCCTTAATGTTTAGGACAAAATCTAGATCTATTGAGTTGGCTTATGTAATTCTCCCTTTCTTGAATGTTTCTTCTCCACATTTATCTAATCTGAAATCTATTCCAATGTCATCACGGTATTGAAGAGACTCTTCAGCTCATTGTCGTCTTTGGCAAAGAGTTTGAGATTATCCATATCATTAGTACTAGTAGCAGTATTACCTGTAAATACTACTTAATCTTGCTGGAGATGCGACCAATGTACCAGCTGTCCACAATCTTTGAACTGAGATAACATATTTATCATGATTCAAGAACTCTGCGGAGTACACAATCATTCCTGAGAAGTGTAGTTTTCTGCAGTTGTCCAATTTTGATATTGGCCCTCGTATTTATTTGTTACTTTGAGAGAAAAGTACTTAGTACCAAAAACGACGACGTCCATTTTCTTTATTGATCACGATATGTACACTTTCCATTTTAAACTTTCATCTGATTTTTCCTGTTTTTCTTTGTTAGGTACTCAACCATCTCCGGGACATGCAATATCTATGATGATGCATGCTATTTATTTTTCATCTTTCATCACAATGTCTGCTTTTCTGTGTAATACTTTTTGGTTATACTCTGACAGGACATCTTATATGATTTTGAACATTTCCATGACACCTTGAGGAAATTCTTTCAATATGATATGGCAGTAAGCCTGCAAGTGTCTAATTTGTACGCTTCCAATTTTAAATTACCATAATCTTCCAAATTGGTGCAAATTAAAATTATTATTTTTGATATTATTACATTTGGTATCATCTTGCTAGAAATTAATTTTAAGTGGCTAATAATCAACTTCAAGGGTCTAAGGGAACGAAGTGCACTAACTGAGAGGTTCATAGATGGAGAGGGTGTTTCAGATGATAATGGCAGTTCCGCACAAAGTGATCTTTTGTAACTCTGAGATGCTGATGGGGCCAGGAATCTTCCTCCCATGGTTTTCGCTAGCCTCAACGTGGCTAATTGTAGTTTTAAGTTTGCCGATCCTTATAATATGATAGTTTTTGAAAGTCTTTTTTAAAAAAAACATTGGAATGCTGTGGGCAAGTCATATCAATTAGTTATCAGGTTCCTTTTTTAAAATGTTTTAGAACTCTGTCGCTGCTATTTACATCAGTTTTTTCTTCCATTCAGGATTGGGAAGTTCCACAATATAGTCATTCTATCACTGTGACACCATGAGGATAGTGTCTGTACTGTGTATCCAATACATTATTATTAGTAGTAGTAGTAGTAGGAGTAGCAGTAGTAGTAGTAGTATCATTACTATCATTGACATTATTATTGTCATTTTATTTCCTTTCACTTCTGGTATGTACAGATTTCTTTCTGGGTCCCGCGCCAGAGACCTAAGATTAGAAATGGCATTATGACATTTGCCAGTCAAAAAAAAATCACATATTTACCTCGATAAAGCCCTTCCTAAGGTGTGGACTGTACTCGTGAGAACAATGTATTTCTTTAAGGCATGGGCTTCCAGGAATCCGTTTAATGTGTCAACTAGAATTTTTTCCAACCAATCCGAGGGCTCCAACTAAAACAGGGATTGTTGATGTTCCCATGTGCCACATTTTTGAGATTTCGATTTCAAGGTCTTTGTTTTTTGATACCTTATTATTATTATTATTATTATTATAGTAGGCAACAAATGCACTTCCGTCTGTTACAGATTGAAAAGTGTGTTCCCTGGTTCAAATGTATTAATTATATATATTTATAGGGCGACTAGCTAATCCCTATTGCAGACGCTTGCTCAGGCACATTTGTGTTTTTCCCCACCCGCACGGCCTACCTGTTGTTAATACTGCAACTATGTTGAGCTGACCTTAGTTACAGTTTCTGGGAAAGAGCGTGTTATCTAACGTGATCAATAATCTGATGAAAACCGATAGAAATACAGTTTGAAGGTATCCTTCATCTATGAGTGAAAGCGAGCGATGTCAATGATAAAGTGTATGTAAATATAAAAGTGGACATTGAGGTAAACACCCGGCGGCGACAGTCCAGACGAATCGACTGCACTTAAACATGAAACAGACTGTCACGGGATCGAAACCTGACCGATTTGACATCAGTCAGAGTTCCTACATTCTAGGATATCGTCGCATGGCAGAGATAAAGGGAAAATCTATACGGAATACGGACAGCTGACCGGAGAACATAATTCATACATGAAGAGTAATGCATCAATAGCAGGAGTCGCTGTTTTTTAAAAATATATATATATATATATATATATATATATATATATATATATATATATATATACTTTAAAAATCAGGATGTCAGTTGAATTCGCTACCTTGGTTTCAACCTTTTCGGTATCCACAGGCGATTTTTAGCAAATGACCTTTTAACGCTTTATTTTTTTTTAAAATAATGAACGCTACATTATTTTAAAAAATGAACAAATAAACGCACAACGTTGGGTGTAATATAAAGGGAGGAGGAGACTGTGAAGAAGAAGAAGAAGAAGAAGAAGAAGAAGAAGAAGAAGAAGAAGAAGAAGAAGAAGAAGAAGAAGAAGGGAGTTATAAAAGTGAGGGTGGTAATTGAAATGTACATTTTTTTCCAACCTTATATGTGCGTAAGAGAAACATTCTAATAATTAAGCAAAGACTTAAGACTTCAGATTTCAGATTAAAAATGTTATTTGCATCCGGAAATGTCATAATTGCGAATTTTTTTCTGTTGGCATAAGTTGCAAATATTGTGGTTGTTATAAAGCTTTGCTTTTTTTAAATTTTCCAAATTTTGGTATATTATTAGTATATATATATATATATATATATATATATATATATATATATATATATATATATATATATATGTGTGTGTGTGTGTGTGTGCGTATTTATACCAACGGCTTTCCACACTTAATACTTCTCGTTTTTACTCTCCCGTGGTCATGTGTGATGTCATGAACTGCGGTTTGATTTTCGCTTCCAGCGTCTCGTATGCACGAATTTTCGTTGCTTGGAAATCTTCTATCCAACCAAAATTAAACTATCATTATTGTTTTGTCCGTGTATTTTTTAATATATTGTAATGTAATTGTCATCTTTGATAATGGCTTATGTAAGCCGAAAGCTTAGATAGGATTAAAAAAAAAACATGTAACAATATGGTGATTTTATTTCGTCTTTTAATGATAATGTTATTAAGTTTATCAGACGATATGAAAAGAATTTACATAAAATAGACAAAACATGTCTATATTATTTAATGAAACATGCATCAATATATATATATATATATATATATATATATATATATATAATTTAGCTCTTGAAAAATATATTTCAGCTGAGCACTGTTGAGTGACAAGCTCATTCTATAAACGACAGCCACCTACACTAGTGCAGTGCTTTCAGTAGAATGAATGGAAATTTTTGGCATTTGTCTACTTTCGTAAAAACAATACGCCAGATTTAGCTCAAACGAATGAAGATAGTTCAATGGTAGAAACTCTGACTGGCACTAAAGCAGTTGGGTTTCAATCCTCCCTTGATGCATTCGGGTGTCTAATAACACTGAGGCGCTGTTTTACTGTGATACAGTACTGTCTGCGAATGACGTAAATATATATATATATGTATGCACATAAGAATGAACATAGTTTTTCCACAACTTTTGTTGCAAGTTTCGGGTGCGAAGCAAACTGATTATTGAAATAGAAATTCGCGTTTACCAATTTATTTATTTTTATCGTAAATAATAAAACCTTAACAGAAGTTTATAAATATTAACATTAATAAAAGTTCGTAAATAAGCATAAAATTTTTTTATCCAAAATGTTCTTCAGTATTGAACATCACAGCCATACTTACTTTATTTTTATAGCTGCTAATTCATTTTCATTGTGTCTGGAACAAGGTCAAAGATATGGGAAATCTGGTGATGATCGAACTCTTAATAGTAGTAATTGTTTAGCAATTGTATGACACTGATATTGTTCTTACTATAAAAGCAGTCATTTAAAACTAGAAACATTCAATAGAAACATATCCATGAAAAAATCGCTTCGGAGATTGCTAGCCATTTATTTACAATATGGCGTTTTTGCTTCATTTTCCTTTTGATTTCTAGTGTTTTTCTATTAACATGTATTCTTACATCTCCGGTATTTTCCAGTTCAATTTTCTCTCACTCTAATTCCTTATTCAGTTGAAGTTTTTGGCATCTTCTTTAAGTTCCACATCAGACAACTGCTTTTATTTAATAATTACCTGTTAAATATGTTGGTAGTTTATAAAGATAACAAAGAAAAAAACTATGGAACTGTTACGTAATATCATTCCTCCTGTATGGTAGTGAATGCCGAACAGTCTCTTCACAGATGAACAAGAAACCGGTATGTGGTTCTCCACGAGGATGCTGAGGATAAAATGGACCGAATATGTACGCAATGAGAAAGTTTTAGAGAAAATGGAAACAAAAAGGAAACTTATATCAGGAAGAGACAGGTGAAAGCTGAAATATGTTTGGCCAGAATTTCTTTCTTCTTTTTCTCCATATTTCATTCTCTGATGAAGTTTAAATGAAAGTGTTTGTTCTTTCTATTATCATTCAGTCGGATTATGATCCATATTTGATCGGCATCTGATCCCAAATAAACATCTTAGATCTTAATTCTAAACCGGAAAGAAAAACAGTTAAAATATAATTCTTAGCAGAATCTTGGTTGAAGCTGAAAATTATATACATTTTTTTTTTCAATCAGTTAATTTATAATATTTATGCTCTGTAAATTTACATTGAGCTCTGTTTTGTAAAAATAAAAATATCAATAAGAACACCGGATTATATATCTTACTGTTCTTTTCTTTATATATATATATATATATATATATTATATATATATATATATATATATATATATATATACGCGTTTTTGAAAAATTTAAGGTCTCAGCTAAAATGTCCACCGTTTTCAAATATTAGTTTATATTCAACTTTGGTATCGTAATATTATTTTGCAGTCAAACAGAGATAGATAGATAGATAGATAGATAGATAGATAGATAGATAGATAGATAGATTTAATTCTTAATTCTAAACGCGTTTTGAATAATTTAAGTTTTCAACTAAAATATGCGCCATTTATAACTTTATTTATATTCAACTTTGCTATCGAGTCATGTGCTTTTGCAGTTAAAATGTTTAAACGAATTAATTGGGAGTTTAATAATCTGATGCTGCTAAATTCAAGATGGCTGCCAATATAAACACCAAATCTTGCTTGCAGCTAAAAAAATTCTTCATATTTATAATAGATATGTATTTTTGGTGTTTACTCATATATTTGCAGGCTCATACAATGCAATAAAATTATTTAAAACGTAAGTGAAAAATTATACCATTGGAAAATACAATAAGGCATGCATCTAACTTTCCCTGCGTCCTGATCCTTTTGTCATTCATCTTAAGAACAATCATATCACTTTCAGATCAAAATGTTAGAAAAATGGATGTGTGAGACGGTGCGTTCTACCATCAAATCCACCGACGCAAGCGTCATTGGGGATCCTAGGCAGTGCTTTGTGACTCTCGCTATCTTAACAACATTTGCTATTTTTCTACCTTCATTTGTATACGTTACAAATTAAACTAAGCCCAACTGAATATTGTCGGATGAAAAATCTTCGCAGATTTTGCCATCATTCTAGGATCATTTTTTGGTCCACATAAGTGAATTTATTTTGTTTATGCTAAGTCTCGATAAATTATCATATAAAATTCACTCTTTTTATTTCGGTAATGTTGGATTTGTTAAAGTTATTCAGATTTTTAACAAGAAAAATCTCAAGTTGATGCCAAAAATTGCCGCAACACTTTGTTTAAAATAAAATGATCTATTATGTAATATCTACTTTGTATTGAGATACATCGTGTTTTATTTACATTATTCGGACTATTGTCCTCATCTTTGTCGCTATTTATTACAACGTTTCTGCAGTTGTACGCTCTGGCCTTCTTCAGGTGGTTGGAATATCTAACTTTTATTTCGCTCTAGCACCACGTTCCATGTATAACGGATGTCAGTTATTAGTTATCTCCTGTTAATTTCCCTCTAACCCTTAACCGGGTATTGAACTCACACGATTTGGATCCGGTCACTGGATCTAACTAACGCCTATATCCACTGTGCCATGTGTCTTTGAGGACATCTATGTATGAATTTGTGGGTATTATAAACCTAATGTCTTCAGCAATCATTTTTTACCAGTGCTAATATTGAAATTTTTGCTGTTATCATTGCATGTTTTTACCAGAGCTTATAATTCAATTTTTTTTCTTATCGCTTTTCTCTGGCACTCCGTATTACTGGTCCCCATATTGTATTCATTTCTATGCTTGGTCGGCTCAGGAGATTTTTGTGGCTTAGCATATGTGCTGATTCCTTAAGTTTACGAATTTTCAAATGGTGTTTATCTCAGAAATATAGACAGATACACCGTGTTTATTTTCAATTTGACTTAGTTGAATTGTTCTCCTATATTGCATATGATCCATTATTATTGTTGTGGATTCCGGGTTGAAATCCGGTACCAATAAATAACAAACGCCAGGAATGAATATATGAAAATAATCTATTAACGTAATAATACAAACTGGTAAAGCAGGTTAGTAGTTCCAGGAATACGGGTTAGTAGCAAAATATATATATACAGTCTTTGGTATTGAAGTATCGCTGTATGACTTCTTACTGAGTCTACGTGCTCGCTCACTGTGACACCGACAACGCTGTTACCTCACCCCTCACTCTTCCGGTTACCTACAACCTTTTACTCTGTCACTCTGGACTCGACTCGACTCTTCGGTCTTGCTCTCGTCTTACCCTCGGGTCTTCCCGTAGCAGTAGTATATGTATATACTGGGTGAGTCCATTTGTGTAAAAAGGGGTGGAGCCCTCAACGATTACATATCTAAACATCAAAATAAACAACACGCGTATAATCTTTATAAACTGTAAACAACGCAATTCCCGGGACGCATAATGAGGAAAGTGGGCTTAGAGAATTTGACACTCATTAGACATATTAAAGGCAACATGGACATTAAGTACCTACTTAATGAACACGTATAAATGGATGGAATTGATAGTAAGGAGATAAACTTTACTAATCGTAAGATACATGACAGACATCACCTAAGCGTGTATCACCCGTGGCAAATAACTGACTGGTGATGGATAGATAATGGTTGGCAGTTGAAAAATAAAAAAAAATTATAATGACGAGGAGAGCATCGACTTAGGTGTCTGTTCGACAAATTAGCCGAGTTCAGTAAACTTTCTTAATGGAACTTTCTTCCTACTAATGAAATATGAAGAGAATGAGGATGATTTAACGCCGTGTACATGAAATGGCGTATCCTGTCTGTAAAGGTTTGAACTGGTGTAACTATGAATTGTTATTTGTCTGAACATTTTCCATGGAACATTTCCGATAGGATCGTGGCGTTATGTCTGTAGGAAAGAGACAAAATGGTGCAAAATGGTTCATCACCTACAAGTCCGTATAATCGCTTTTGAACTAAACGTTGCAAAGGGAAGATTGGGCAGCTACAGGCTAGACGTGGCAGCAATATTCCGTTTTTTTTATCTAGAGCGGTATAGCGTACCCACCATTTTTCCAAAATCATTAGCAATGGAAGATATATATATGAGTTCCAATTGAGTCCAAGATACTTGCATTTAAAATGTGCCCGATCATTATGGGACGCCCTGTATACAGGATGAGACAGAGAGGACGGGCGTCTTCATTGATGTCTCCACCCTTTCCAGCATTGTTCTATCGATTTGTTCGGCTTCCATGCGAATAGCTTCAAAATCGTCCAATATAAGGGGCGAATACAAACGTGTCTTGAGGTTTCCCCACATGAAATAATCGCACATGTCAGGGGACAGAGGGAGGGAAGAAGTATCAGCAAACTTGGAAATGGTCACCGAAGAGAGGGCGAAGAACGTCCATTGATGGTCTGGCTGCGTGGGCCCTCGCCCCATCCTGCTTAAACAACACACGTCGAATACGAATACCTTTTCGTCGTAAAGACACAAATATATTGTTTGTTATCTCGATGTAATGCTCGGAGCTGACAGTAACAGCATTTCCATTATAGTCTTCAAACAAGTAAGGACCACTGACGCCAGCGTTTCCAGCAGTTCACAAAACTGTCACTTCCTGGCTGCGCAGTTGTCTTTCGTGGAATTCTCTCGGATTTTCTCGAGCCTAATAACGGCAATTCTGGTGATTCATAATGCCATTAAGATGAAAATGAGCTTCATCACTCATTAACAATATGAGGTTGTTATTTGCCTAAAAAATTTCTTCCATCTGACATGGGAAGTTAAGCTGCTACGAAAAGTCCCCCGGTCACAACTGTTGCCCAATGACCAATTTGCAGGGATGGAAATGCAGTTCTTCACGCAAAATAAACCCTTGCTGAACGATTATCGTTGCCAAGTTCAGTAGTACCCCTCAGAGCGATTTGGACTGCCCAGTAAAGATTGTCTGGTAAAGATTGCCCAGTAAAGATTGTACCGTTCGTAGGGCCCCCACTGGTCTGCTATTCATTAGTATACCTCGTATACAATTTAAAGTATTTCTGGGCTAGCTACCCGGTATGCAGATCAAAATTTGGCTACAGACACAAATAAGAATAAATACTCCCAAGGGATCCCGTGAGGCGGGGGGGGGGAGAATGAGATCCCAATTAGGACGGATCGACCGGAGACAAACCAAGCCTCACACCCATGGACAACGATTATGACTTGCCCATGTGGGAAAAAATGCAAGAATAAACGCGGCCTAAAAATCCATCAAGCCAAAATGAAATGTCAATTGGAAACTAGCCAGTTGCAGCGCACAGGAACTACTCCTGATGAAACACAGGAAATACAGGGCCGGGAATCTCACCACAGAGCCCAGTTCTTCCAAGCAGAGGCACAAGTATCCCCAGAATTACCATCAGAAACATTTCGGAAAAAGATCAAATGGCCTGCGGCCGTAGATAAAAAAGCTTGGCACGACTTCGATTTAGACATCAGCGAAATACTAAAGACAATCTCAAAAGGCTTGGTGGATACCCGTTTAAGTACTATGTCGAAAATCATAGTTAGCTACGCTTCAGAGCGTTTCGGATATGAGGAAAGGAAGACGAAAGAAAAAACTTCAGAAAATCGAAGGGAAAGTAAAATCAAACAATGCAGAGCGAAATTAAGAGCTATCCGAAAGCAATATAAGAAAGCAAAACCGGAAGAAAGGGGACCGTTGCAAGAACTCCGTGACATCATCCGTTCCAAAATGAAATCTTTACGGAGAGCACAGGAATAGAAGGAAGGAAAGGGCGCGCAAACGATTAGCTTTCGTCTCTAATCCATACGGTTTCACTAAGAAATTATTAGGCGATAAACGAAATGGAAGGTTAACATCTACCCATGACGAAATAAATGGCTTCCTTAAAAAGACTCTGAGTGACCCAAATAAACATATACAGCTAGGAGAAAACTCCTCTCTAATCACACCTAATTTGCCTTCATACCCTTTTGACTTAAAAGAACCAACATTGAAAGAGGTTCAAGCAATATTAAAAACAGCCAGATCGGGATCAGCCCCTGGACCTAACGGAGTCCCTTACTTAGTTTATAAACGTTGCCCATTGTTGCTCCGTATGCTATGGAGGTTGTTAAAAATTGTTTGGAGAAGAGGGAAGATAGCTGTACAATGGAGGTGCTCAGAAGGAATATGGATCCCTAAAGAGGAAGGAGCAAGTACAGTAAACCAATTTAGGTACATCTCCCTATTGAACGTCGAAGGAAAAATATTTTTACCGTTATGAATCGACGCTTGACAGATTTCCTCTTAAAGAACCAGTATATCGACACCTCCGTCCAAAAAGGAGGTGTTCCAGGCATACCGGGGTGCATAGAACATACAGGTGTCATCACGCAGCTGCTAAAAGACGTGAGAGCACATAAGGGCGATATGGCTTTTCTGTGGCTGGATCTTAAGAATGCCTATGGCTCTATCCCACACAGATTGGTAGAAGAATCGTTAAACCGCTACCACGTCCCTCCCCCATAGTAGATTATTATAACAATTTCAAAATGAGAACAGCAGCAGGAAATACAACATCTGCATGGCATACATTGGAAAAAGGCATCATAACAGGCTGCACCATCTCAGCTACCCTCTTTTTCTTGGCCATGAATATGCTAATAAATGCGGCAGAAATAGAATGCAGAGGTCCCTTAACAATATCTGGTCAACGGCAACCGCCAATAAGGTCATACATGGACGATATGACTATAACATCCTCGTCTGTGATTGGTGCGAGATGGTTATTAAAAGGTTTGGAGAAACTTATTTTATGGGCAAGAATGAGTTTCAACGCCGCCAAATCGAGGTCATTAGTGGTGAAAAAAGGGAAAACATCAGAGAGGGATCGCTTTAAATTGTCTGGCGAGTATATCCCGACTATAAAGCAAAACCCAATCAAGAACTTGGGTAAGCGTTTTGGTAATACCCTGAAGGACTCTGTCGCAATCCAGGAAACAAAGGGCAACCTTGAAGCCTGGTTAGATAAAGTAGACAAGTCTGGCCTACCCGGACGATAAAAGGCTTGATTTACCAACATGTTACTCTCCCCAAAATATTGTGGCCTTTGTCCATCTATGAGTTCACTACCTCTACCGTAGAACACATAGAAAAAAACATCAACTCCCGTTTACGGAGATGGCTAGGTCTTCCTAAGTGTCTAAGTAGCGCCGCCCTTTAAGGCAATTCCAACATTCTTCAACTACCCTTTAAAAGCCTCGTAGAAGAATATAAAGTCGCTAAGGTGCGAACAATAATATAATACAAGTTCTCCAAGGACCCAAAAGTGGCAGGAGCAAATATTGAGGTTTACACTGGGAGGAAATGGAACGCTGTAAAGGAGTTGAAAGTGGCAGAGGAGCGTCTTCGCGAAAAAGTGGTGCTGGGCACTGTCGCCACAGGTCGGGCAGGGCTGGGTTTCTTTCCTACTGTTAGAATTGACAAAGCCGTAGGTAAGGAGAAGCACCAACCCTTACTGGACGAAATTCGAGCAGGGGAAGAGGAAATGAGAGTAGCAAAGATGATTGGGTTAAAGCAACAAGGTTCATGGACAAAATGGGAGACAATGATACCTAGGAAAGTCGGATGGCCAGATCTATGGCGTAACGAATTGGGCATGAACTTTTTGATTCGATCTGTTTATGACCTTCTACCAAGCCCCGTTAACCTACAATTATGGACCAAATCAGAATCGCCCTCATGCCCCCTATGCGGTCAAATATGTTCTTTAAAACACATACTAAGCAACTGCAAATCAGCCCTTGCAGACGGTAGGTATAGATGGCGCCATGATCAAATACTAAAAGAAATTGCGGAAGTCGTTAGCACAGCCATCCATACAAACAAACCGAATTCAAACATGAATTTTATAAATTTTATTAAAGCTGGCGCGAAGCCGAACCCAAAGAAGATGACCGCACCCAACTGTTTATCATGTGCAACAGACTGGGAACTCAGAGTGGATTTAGGTAGAAGGCTAAACTTCCCCGATCACATTTTCAAGACCCGATTGCGTCCGGACCTAGTCCTTTTTTCAAATAAACTAAAGAAAATCATCATGTGGGAACTTACAGCCTGTTATGAGGATAACGCAGAAGATGCCAGTGAAAGGAAAAAACTAAAATACGATGAATTATTGGAAAGTTGTAGGGATAATGGATGGAAGGCAAGCTGCAAACCAATCGAAGTAGGCACAAGGGGTTTTGTGGCAAAATCTTTAGTCAGCGCCTTAAAAGACATTGGGATAGTGGGAATAAAAAAACGAAAAGCTATCCAAACCATTACCGAGACAGCAGAAAGAACAGCTAAATGGCTATGGCTAAAACGTGCAAGTGTATGGTCGAGTAAACTGGGGAAAACCTAAATCAATATAAAAGTGTAATTTTTTTTTCTCTTATACATCATTGTATAAATGTAAATAGTGTAAAGATATGACATAACTTTTAACTAACTAGAAATGCCGTAATCGGTTTGTAAATACGTAGAATCGAAAACAGACGTTTTCATTTTCATTTTTTTTTTTTTTTACACGGATCATTTGTCAGCCATTGTAAATAATACATAAGACATTTATTAGCATTCTCGGTTTAATTCGTTGTATTTATTTATTCATTTTAATCGCATAAACGAGATTATTAATTTTTATTCGTTAATATGTTTTAAACATTTATTATGATATTTTTAAGCCCTCCCGGTTTAACACGCTGTAAATTATTAATTGTTTACTTATTTTATTTTATTTTTTTTAATCGTCAACATGTTTTAAATGTTCTATTATGTAATTTATAAGATCTCTCGGTTTTAACTCGCTGTAATTTATTTATTTTATTTTTTTTTTTTATTCGTAAACAGTTTTAAACGTTTCATTATATTTATAAGCACCCTCGGCTTAATTCGCTGTAATTTATTTATTAATTTTAATGGCCGTTTTTTTTTGTTTTTTTTTATCACTGTAAATAGCAATTATTAGCTGGTGAAATGAAACTTGATAGGAAGTGGGTAAAAACGGAAAACATAATTACCTTCTAAGTATCTGATGAAGGGGTGTCCACTGAAAAAAAAAAATGAGAAAAAGAAAAAATCACCCGTAAACGGCTTAAATAGATTTCGCACCGTTGCGATTGGCTGTTGGTCAATCTCCAATCAAATGTGTGATAACGGGGTATATTTATAGAATTCAGTGAAGCATTTTTAGACGGCGTTTCAGAGTCTGATCAGCTCTGAGTGGGTCGATTTGGTGAGGTCAGTATGATGTTTGAAAGACCCGAAACTGCCCAATGATCCATCTCCAGAACATCACTGACGACGCCCTCTAGCGCTAAAAGAGCGTATATTCAAAGCAGTGTACGAAGTTCATGAACATTGTGTTATGAGCAGGAACAGCCTGATTTCGGTGAATGTTGAATCGGCGAAGAAACTCACTCTGAACTGTTGTGACAAACTCGTTATTCCTCACGAAACTGTCTGTATCGTCCACAGTGCCATGGCTTGAAATGAAAAGGAAAAAAATGCTAAAAAAACCACAGACCGAATGGTACCTATCGGACATATGTCCCTCCGAAGTCGAGTAATCGCCATTTCAAAACCTCCCGTCCTCTCTGCTTCTCCCTATATATTATACATTCTTTTTATAGATACAAATATTTAAGTAAATGTTCTGTTTATAATAAACAGTATTAATAACATTTAAGGACCTAAATGTCCAAGAAATTTTCATAGAAAATATTCGTCCTCCGACAGGAATCGAACTTGTATCCTATACGGAACCGTCATATAACTTGACGTGCCTTAACCGATTGGGCCACAGAGGAGCGTCCGTTTAGCAAAGTCAATTTTGCTGTTTTTAAACACAATTCAGACTATATTCCGGTTCCGTATAGGATACAGGTTCGTTTCCGGTCGGAGGACGCATATTTTCTATGAAAATTTCTCGGACATTCAGGCCAGTAAATGTTGTTTAATACTATTTATTATAAACAGAGCATTTACTTAAATATTTGTATCTATAAAAAGAACGTATAAACATAAAAAATGTCTTAAAATAATTGTCGGACTTTGTCCATTTTATATATATATATATATATATATATATATATGTGTGTGTGTGTGTGTGTGTGTGTGTGTGTGTGTGTATTTAGGCAGAATATTTTCATTCAAGCATATTTGGTTAAATAATTTAAGGGATTGAATCTCCGATAAAAATGTTAATAAGTATGTTGGGTTTACAACAACGACGATGGCGAGAAGGCTTACGTTTCAATTCAACGATCATAGTTCAATCTTAGAACATTTAAGGGAACACTCATGTCAACATTCACAGTTTAGAGAGATATCAGTCGAAAATACATCAGTACTCCATCAAGATAATAAGCAAAAAACTTAAAATTCTTGCGGCCAAGAATAAATAAAGTATAACAATGTCCTTCAATGTTTGTAACAGCAGTGTTATATAAAAATTACGAAATTAAAATACTACAATTAAAAAAATCTATTAAAATTCAGTACTTGGGAACTTTAAAAATTATTTCATAAGAAAAATTAGAATTTTTCTTAAACAATTTTTTCAGCCACAATGAAAGTATTAAAATAAATAGACATAACACGTTTGCATTATTTAACCAAACATGCTTGATATATATATATATATATATATATATATATATATATATATGTATGTATGTGTGTATGTATGTGTGTGTGTGAAGAAATATAGTTTTAACGTACACTATATTTATATTATAAAGTGCTCAATATCAGAGATAAAGCGTATGTAAATATAAAAGTGAACATTGAAGTCAACACTCACACGCGACAGACTGTTTCATGCTAAACGCAATCATCAACATGAAACAGTCTGTCGCCTCTGAGTTTTGACTTCAATGTTCATATATATATATATATATATATATATATATATATATATATATATATATATCGATAGAGTAGCAATAGGCTTGAGACGTTTTGTCTGAGGCAAAGGGTTGTAGAGTGAAAAATAATTCATCGTACACAAGGCCGCATAAAAGATTTTGAACTCTGTCGAGGCTGGGAAGTAAAGATTGGGCAATTCCTCATATGGCAGCATTTCTATTTTTGGCGTGATCTGATTCTTATAGTGAAAATATTGCATGGTAGGTAGGAGGAGCCGGATACATTTTGGTGCGAGATAGGAAGCTGAATATTTTAAAAATATAATTTTCAGGTACATATCACTTAATAATTATAGTAAATATCTTTACTTTTTATATATATATATATATATATATATATATATATATATATATATATATATATATATATATGGCCTGACGATTGTATCTAGCATGAAACAGACTGTTGCCTCTAAGTGTTGACTTCTATGTTCACTTTTATATTTACACACGATCAATCCCTGATATTGAGCACTTTATCGCATAAATATAGCACATCTTAAGACTATATTTCTTCATATATATATATATATATATATATATATTAGAAGTTACATTTGTCTTACCTAAGATAAAAAGTGATCTCATTCCAACCATACAATGTTTGTGGTCTGAAATCTTTGCCAACGCCATGTGCACGGCCAATGGCTATTTGTTAATTTGCTGAAGCATCTAAAATACTAATGCCAAAATGTTTCTTTCACAATAGCCGGACAAATAGTTTCGCAATGAGAAATAGTGAGCGAAACAATTGAAACGATGTTTTTGTCAATTTCCACACAATTTCATTAATATAATTGACTTTTATTGCTGGTTTTCAACCAGCTGAACACTGGAATGAATCAGCCGTAGGCTGAAGTCATCACGTATCGTTATCATTTGAGAGGAAGCGACTTTAGAGTGGACAGTCAGGTTGCGCCAAAAGTCATTAAAAGCAGAAGTAAACGAGTCAGTAGCCAAAGACGATATCTAGAATATGGCTTTATGCCAATTATTCCTTGTTAGGCATTTATAAGCAAATGGCGGTTATTGGATTGGCTAGTGCAAAGTTTTAGGAGAAAAGTTGTTAAAAAAACTATATCTACTTCTCTCTGACCCCTATCTGTCAACCCTACCATTGAATATAGCAGGCATTTAGTTGATAATGCTTGTAGAGCTGGTTCGAGGATCTCGTGTCCCGATCAAATCAATTAAAAGGGGCCCCACATTTCAATTCTCATAAGGTAGTATTCATATAAAATACAGATTTTATTGTAATCCAATTATATATATATATATATATATATATATATATATATATATATATATATATATGCCATGTCGATGTTTTCCATAAAAGCTGTCTGCGTGCAATCTGTGGAGTTAACCTTCAAGGTAGGACTAACGTAAATCTGTTTAACAAGTGTAATATTGGAGAAATCGAGACTTTTCTCATACAGTCTCAGTTACTAGCCGACTTAAGAATATCTGTTGACAAGATACCCAAGATCCTAATGTACAGCTAGTTAGATCAGGGCTACAAGAATGTAGGATGCCCATGGCTAAGATACAAAGATAAGCTGAAAAGCAACTTGTCAGCTGACAATATACCACATACCTTGAGCGCTTAGCCTTGGAGTCCGTAGAATGGAGATCAGAGTGATTTAGTGGACTCAGCAGTTTGCAATCTGCTTGTCTGAATCATCTTCAAGAAGCAAGAGCAAGGTCTAAAAGGTTAGCCAATCTAAAAGTGATCTCATCTCACAATCCTCACACTTGCTCCATATGTAGCCTCCTTTGTAAATCACTAGCGGGTTTTAAATGCCTCTTAAGATTATCGCACAAAATATCTTAACTGAATAAATAAGCTGTCAGATCCTCATACGGTTAATCCGGCGGGAGAGTCCATTGTTATATATATATATATATATATATATATATATATATATATTTCTGACCATGAGAGACGGGTTCGAATCTCACCATGCATGGTCGATTTGTCAGGAGAGTTCCTGATGTTATCAGAATTGATCGAGGGACTATCTCAGCGTGCGGCACTTTTGGGTAGTTCCTGAAAACCATACCACAGCTTGACCCAAGCCTTGTGAGTGAAATTAGGGACACGGAACACTTGGGCGCCGTCGATAGCTGTTCTAGCACGAAGTCACAGCTCATCTTGGTTGGGGGCTTGAGCGTGCTGACCTTGTTCAAATTGTTGATCACGCTAGATAACACGCTCTCTCCCAGAAACTGTAACTAAGGTCTTCTCAGCATAGTTGCAGCATAAAGTAAAAGTGAATTCTGAGCTAACAGAAAAGTGCCTAATCGATCGTCTCCAGTTGGGTTTGGCTAGCCGCCCTAGTAGACATGTATCATCGAATACACACACACACACACACACACACACACACACACATATATATATATATATATATATATATATATATATATATATATATATATATATGGTATAAAATGACAATTGGAAAAATCTTAGATTTTACCGACGCGTTTTTGTCTTCCAACTTTTTCAAGGCAAAAATGAAATCGAAAATGTCTTTGTTGTGTTACATTAAAAAATCAAAATTTAAAAAGATAAACGCTTCTAAGTCTTTTTTCTGATTAATGGTTCAAGGATTTTTTACAATTGTCATTTTATACCACTTTGTCTTGTCCACAGAATTGATCTAGGAATTTAACTGTAGTGTCGACATGGAAAAAAATCTCTTAGTATAAAGGAAATTTACATTAACCAGAAATGTGTTTCAATCGAAAGTCAAAGCGTTCAGTGTTTAGAAGTGCTTAATTTGCGAAATTTAAATGATCCATTTCTTGATCTAAGAGTGACCTACAATGAAAAGTGGATGATTTATAACAATCATAAATTATCGATTCAATGACTTCAATGAAGCTCACCGAATTTGGATACGAGACTTTGCCACATCCACTATATTCCCCTGATCTCTCACCCACTGACTACTAATTTTTCAAGCATCTTCACAATTATTTAAGCCAAAAGACATTCCGTTGCAATGATGATGGAGAAAATGCATTCCAAGATTTCTTGGCTTTCAAACCTTTAGAATTTAGATTGTAAAGATATGAATAATCTTGTAACTCGACATCAGAATTCCATAGACCTTCACGGTTCCGATTTTGGCTGATTTAAATTCGATTTATGCCGAAATAAAATCGCACTTTATTGTCCGAACATTTAATATTTAGTATACTCTTCGATAAGTGTTTATATAATTTACTAATAGACTGGGTGCGTATTTCGTGTACTGTTTGACCTCGTGTTTATTGTGTATACTTTTTGTCTTAGTGCATAATTAGTATACTATACCCCTTAGTGTATAGTTAATGTACTACTGATTTCAGGTGGAATTCGATATACAGTAATACCTCGATTATCCGCACACCTTGGGACGTGGGTTGAAAATATCTTTGGATAATTTAAAATTACGAATAACAGAATACCTAAAATCCAGATAATTGAATACTAAATTCCCGATAATTGAATGTCTAAATTCACGATAATTTAATACCTAAATTCCGGATGACTAAATATCTAAATTTCGGATACTTGAATACTTAAATTCTGGATAACTGAATGCCTAAATTCCGGATAATTGAATATCTAAATTCCGGTTAGCGATATCTGAGGAAGTACTGCATGCGGCAAAGGTTTTTATTCGTTTTTAATTTGTTGCAGCATTATTCAATTTTGTACGCTTTGATATTTGGACCAGCATGCTCATCCATAACGGATATTGTATAATCAGTTAGAACTCCTCCCAATTTTATACACTTGTTTTGTAGACGGTGAATAACCATAATCTATAATTCAATGGAAGAAATAGTCATTTGACACTAAGGTGAATAAAACTGGTGATGGAAATTATTGGCAAATATGAGTTATTTCCCTTTAACATGTCTGAGATGGAATATTAAAATGAGTTTGGTTCAGATAATTGAAAAATGTTGATATAATTTCAATTCTTTTCATTTTACGTCCAAATTATCGAGGTCCGGAAAATCGAAGCTTAGATAACCGGAGTCCGGATAATCTACGATGTGCTACAGTGTATATTTTAATATGATATTCGGACTAGTGTTTAAAGTGAATTTCTAAGTATGGGGTACCCAGTGAGGATCGAACTCACTACTCAGTCGTAACTGGTCTAGCAAGACACGCATTCTAACCATTATACCATTCGAGGTGCCCCAATAGCGTTTAGATAATATATAGTATTCGACTTAGATTTTTATTCAGTTTACTATTCAACCTAGTATGAATTTAGTATACCATTTGACCCAGTGTGATGATGACATTTTCTTTTTCCCGCATGAGTTTTCAAACATCAAAGTTTATGAAATAAGATTTTTTTCTGCAAATATTTTCCTCTAAAATCCATTTGCTTTCTTTTAAGATGGATTCAGATTTTATCAAATCGAAATAGAAATATCGAATCACTAGTAAGATTTTTTTTTATTTACTTTATAAATTTCCTTTAACATTTTATTTTCAGCCATCATTTCTTTCTTTTTTGTCTTATTTCCGGTGCATGCGCATTGCATTAGTTTTTTTTAGCATTTGGGCAGAGGGTAAAATTCAAAAGGAATCTTAGATTGGAAGCTAATGTCTTTTGCTTTGGGCATTGGATCAAACTCATGGAGGTTTTCTTTGATCTGTATTAATATAATCACTTCTATATAGGTTCAGGCTTTTGATTTGCTCTTTACCATCTTGTCTTTCTCCTCTAAGAGCAGAGTACGATAATGTCTCTTTCTTCTTTATCTTCTTTTTCTCTTTTCTCTTTATTTGCTGTTCCTTTTTATGTCTTACTCTTCTTTCTTCTTCGCTTCGTTTTTTTTTCTGTTTATCTCTTTTTAACCGATTTATATTTTTTCGTACTTTTCCTTCTTCTTCTTCTTCTTCTTCTTGCTCCCACTTCTTTTTCTTTCCTTACTTCTTATTTTCCCCTCTTCCTTCAGCTTTTACTCATCTCCTTCCACTTCCGGTTGAAGGCTGCTTTGAACGCCGCTTGCTATTTACTCCGCTTGATTTAGTCTGGCACAACGTATTCCGATATCACCCAAGACGATTTAATAAATAGTTTCTTAATATCAGGACATGTGGAAATTCCATGGTGTTTTCTTCACTGTGATTTCTCTAGCATAAGGCCTAAAAGCAACTCAAGGTAGTGGGTTATTGAATTAGGCTGGACGGAAGAGGAGGATAATAAAAACTGGTGCAGCTTAGAAATATATGTCGCAAAAAGACAGCAGTTGACTTTAGGAGGTTAGGGTTTTACTGAACGGGAAAGCACATTTAGTTAAGCAAAATGTAACCAGCACAGGTTGTTAATCAATGAGATCCAATTCTACTTCATGCATGTTGATAAGCTGACACAGCAGAAACTCACCTAATTTGGATACGAGACTTTGCCACATTCGCCATATGCCACTGATCTCTCGCCCATTGACTACCTCGATTTCAAGTATCTTGACAACTTTTTAAGCCAAAAGTCATCCCGTTGCAATGAGGATGAAGAAAATGCATTCAAAGATTTCTAGGCTTTCAAACCTTTAGAGTTTAGATTGTAAAGACATTTTAACTCTGTGGCAGAAATATATTAATCTTCAGCTTTACTATTTTGATTGATTTAATACAAGAATAAATATTAATTCTACAATCAGACATTATTTTCTGAAAAACCTCATAATTTTCTTCTTTTTTTTATTAAGGATGACTTTTATTTTTATGATGCATTCTTTTTTAAAATATGTCAGAATACTGTCAAATAATACTGAACATTTAAATTTATAGAATCTTAAATTTGTATTAAAAAAACAATTGTACATTTAATCTAATATATTTTTGTTTTAATTGCAGGTGAAAGAGTGTGACATTTTCTTGTCATTACTTGTGAAATTTTTGGAACCAGAGAAACCAACTTGGCAACGATGCCTTACTCTTGAAGTTCTCCATAAGTTAACTGTGTAGCCTTGTTTGTTAAAGTAAGTCTAACAACATTTTAAAAAAATTCCTTACATCGCTTTACTGGTGTGCACTATTTTTGAGAACATAATTTTGGGGGAAAAGAGATTCTGTTCTTTCTTTAGGGACATTCTACAGATGGCTTGCAGGGAACAAAATGAATACAGTTGACCAAACAATTCTTGGGGTGATAATGACACACTCTCTCTCTCTCTCTCTCTCTATATATATATATATATATATATATATATATCAATCTCTCTCTCTCTCTCTCTCTCTATATATATATATATATATATATATATATATATATATATATATATATATATATATATATACATACACACACACACACACACACACACACACACACGGTCCTTGTCTTATTTTGGAGATCTGTTTCTACGGATTGATGTAATCTTATTTTTGATGTAGGCCAGAACTCCCCTAGAGAAGCACCCCCGAGTCTGCCTTACACTTGGAAGCTATAATGAAGGCCAAATATTTTCCCCCAAAAAAACTACAGAACCGAGAGATAGAGAATGTAGCACAAACCTGATTTGTTAAAATAAGTCTATTAACATTTTTTTTAAAATCCTTACACCGCCTTACTGCTTTTTGAGAAAATTATTTTTAAAGACATTCTGTACATTTCTAAGGGACAATTTAAAGCTGGATTTCAAGAAAAAATCAATAGAGTAGAGCAAACAATATTTGGACTGATAATGACTTTTTGCTTAAACAGTAGATTGTGGTGACTGTCTGGTTTTCCGCCATTGGCGTTATCCATTAGAACTTTCTGGAATCTAACCAGAGCTTTACTGCCGAAATTCCTGCTAGCAACTGGCGGAAATGCACATTCAGCAAAATGCAACTGGCACTGGTTAATCAATGCGGTTTAATTCTGCTTCATAACAATGCTTAACTACACGTTGCCAGGAAGACACTGCAGAATCTCACTGACTTTGAATACGAGACTTTGCAACATCCACCATATTACTCTGATCTCTCGCTCACTTACTACCATCTTTTTTCTAGCATCTTGACAATTCTTTTACGCCAAAAGACATTCCGTTCCAATGAAGATGCAGAAAGTACATTACAAGATTTCTTGGCGTTCAAATCTTTAGAATATTTTTCATAAAGGCATAAATAATCTTGTAACTCGATGACAGAATTCTATAAATGTTCAAGGTTTGTATTTTGACTGATTTAAATACTGTTTATTTACTTGATACTAAAAATGTTCATTATTATCCGAACACTCTAGCGTTTATTCAATTTACTAATCGACTTGGTGTGTATATAGTGTACTGGTACTAGTTGACATAGTGTTTATTGAGAATTCTATTTGACTTGGTATATGATTAGCATACTATGTATCTTAGTGTATAGTGTATAGTTAGTGTATTCAATTCGATATACTTCGATAATCCGCACACGTTGGAATGGGAGTTGAAAAATATGTTTGGATATTTCAAGATTTTAGATAATAGAATACCTAAATTCCGGATAATTAAATACCTAAATTCCGGATAACTGAGTTCTTAAATCAGGATAGCTGAATACCTAAATTCTAAGTAATTAAATTGCTAATTTCCAGATAACTGAAAATCTAAATCCCGGATAATTGAATACCTAATTTCTGGATAGCTGAATACCGAAATTGCGGGTAACTGACTTCCTTAATTCCGCGCAATTAAAAATCTAAATCCAGGATCATTCAATAATAAAATTCCGGATAACTGAATACCTAAGTTATCGAAGCATCGTCTTAGTCTGTTCCACAAAATATCCGCTCTGTGGGGGAAACTAACCGAATGGAACTTCTTAACAATGGAATACCAGAAGAATGGGAAGGATTCGTAGGTGACGTGACTCGTTTGGAAATCTGTCATAAAAATAGCAATAGATTAATGAGAGGCATGCAGTTTGCGGGAAAGTGTGACAGAGTGGAAACTAAAATACAGGGGGAAATATGCTTTTAAAATTCCTGAACTTAATTCTAGTCAATCATATGCTTCCAGAGTTATAATGATATTGCCCTATCACCCCCCTCTCTGTCTCTATCGTTTTATTTACCTCCATTGTTTTTTAATATATTTTTATCTTTCTCCGCATATATGTCATTACCTTTATTGCTTTTTCGATATCTTTATCATGATTTGTTTCTATCATATTCACTCTTTTTCAATCTCTCTCTCTCTCTCTCTCTCTATATATATATATATATATATATATATATATATGCGTATTTACGCAGAAATCCTTCTTTCATGTACATTTCATTGAATACGACAGACAAAATGCTTTGATTTATTTTTTTATACAATTTCTCATGTGATCTAATATTTTTTTACGTTTCGAATGATAAAAAATATTAGATCACATGAGAAATTGTTAAAAAAATAAATCAAAGCACCTTGTCTGTCATATTCAATGAAATGTGCATATATATATATATATATATATGTGTGTGTGTGTGTGTGTGTGTGTGTGTGTGTGTGTCTGTCTGTGTGCGCGCGCCCAAAATAGTATCCGAAGCAAAAGTGAATATGATGAGGGAAAGTGGTAAAAAACAAGAAATTATTAATTGTATGCGCAGTAAATTTAAAAATAAGTCATTCCAAAATCCGTTTAAAGATGAAACAGAACTAATGCTTTTAATTTAATTATATAATTAAATTTGAATTTTTAGCTTCGGTTTTTAAAACATGGTAATTCCTGTGTAGCGAAGAAACCATATTTTAAATCAGTTAATTTATAATATTTATGCTCTGTAAATTTACATTGAGCACTGTTTTGTAAAATTAAAAATATGAAGAACACCGGATTATATATCTTAGTGTTCTTTCTTTTTTACTATAATATATATATATATATATATATATATATATATATATATATATATATATATATATATATATATATATATATATATATAAAAAGAAGAAGAAGAATGAACAGTGATATTTATCATTCAGAATTCTTAGCTTTTGTTTTTATTTTTTAAAAATACTGCTGAATACTATTTGTAGAGCTTAATATTATAATTATTTAAAAAAAAAATATGATTCCAACGCGATACAGAAATCCTATGTTTCAAAACGGAAAACTCCATGTCTAGATTAATTATAAAAACTAAATCTACAATACAGAGTTTCGTTCCATTATCAAGAGATTTTAAGAATAACTTCTTAAGAAATTGATTTATTTAATATTAGCGTCGATAATTCTTAAAATCCCTTGATAATGGAACGAAACTCTATATTGTAGATTTAATTTTTTAAATTAATCTAAATTTGGAGTTTTTCGTTTTGAAACATGTGTATATATTGAATTCATACTTTAAATAATAAAAAATTATAACAATTATATATATATATATATATATATATATATATATATATATATATATATATATACATATATATATATATATATATATATATATATATATATATATATATATATATATATATATATATACATATATATATATATATATATATATATATATATATATATATATATACATATATATATATATATATATATATATATATATATATATATATATATATATATATATATAGACTCGATGAATTGCTTAATTATGATTATTTGAAATCCTCCTAATTATTTATATCTGTATATCCTTGCTTGAACCGGCTTCTAATGCTCTGGACTGAGCGACTTAGGGATAGTAGTCGTGGCTCGTGGAGGCACAGTCCTATGGGTAAAGAGAAACCACGGGATACGTGATCGAGCGGCGCTATATCGAGTTTAATTCGTTACCCCCCTTTGTCACAGTGGCCCGTTGGAACAGTTGGTATGGCGTTTGCCTCCTATCGTAACTGTTTGGTTTCAATTCTCGGTAGTGGATGCAAACTGCAGATGAGTCCCAAATGTATAATGAAACGGCCGTCTAGTGCTTTCTGTATTCTGTTCTGGTTACTTCTAGATTCGATGACTTACTTAGTTATATATATATGCTTCATTTAAATTTTTCTTATAATCTTTCTTCTTTTCTCGGCATAAATTATGTAAAAATTGTCTGAATATTTGTATGTAGGTACACTTTCGTCTATTCTTTTATCCATTATCTTGAATGATTCTATTTTTACTTTTAACTGAATGTATGATGTGTTTTATGCATGTGTTAATAGTTTTAGGAATGTTTCATTTTTCTATTGATTTTTTTATCCTATTTCTCTCTGTTCTGTCCATTTGAAATTTTTGATATCTTTACACACACACACATATATATATATATATATATATATATATATATATATATATATATATATATATATATATATATATGGTATTGGTCATATATCTACATATTTATTTCTGTTCATAGCGAGCTAGCTATCTCTCTTTTCAATCTCTGTTCTTTCTTTTTCTTTCATTGATGCAAGATTCACACTGACTAAAATTATAGCTAATAAATTATGTACGCATGCGTGTGTAGTGATGAGTTCAAAGTCTTTTTTCTATAACAGCAACTCTTTATCTTCATGTATATTCATCTACAAATGCGCATATATATGCTTGCATCTGCTTGATTATTGGTATATATGAATGAAGTTATAAACATCCGGTTTCGTTTATATGTTCAGGGTCACCCCTGTCTGTCAGGGGCGTAATATTTATTAGCAAGGAATTATCTTTAGACATTTGGGATAGTTTTTAATATAAAGGAGACATTTCTCGGTCTTGCCTTAGTCTGACCATTGCTACAAGATCTGGAGACTTCTTAAGAATCATTAGCAAGCAAGACAATATAATGCGTAGAATTTTTCGGCGCCATACTAGTACTTAATACTCCGGACTATCTTGATAATACCGCCTTTGCATGATTGATAATCTCAAACCGGGCGGAAGAACCGTTGTATTTGTAGAAATAATTGTATCGCGATTGGCGGCTCATGTCTGAAAACAACGGAATTGTGCCTGTCTTATCTACAAAGGTTATCACATCAAAATGACAAGTAGGAGATATTTTCATTCTTCAGTAGTCCTTTGGAAGAATTCAATTGGTCGTTTCTCTCGGATTTGCAATGGAATTTATCCAAGATATTAATTATGAAGACCACTTGGGATGCATTTACAGATTTTATGTAAAGTTTATCTTTTTTTTTTTTTTGACATTGATTAGTCACTTTTCGTTGAAGGAGGGCAAAGTTCTTAACCTCGAAGGAACAACGCAGCTTCATAAAAGAGACAAGAAGGGTAATTTCTACACGTTTGATACGCGCCTAATTTCCATCTTCAGATCAACAGGGGACAATCATAAAATTGATCACCGATCATAAAGTCCAAATTATCCACCTATATAATACGCGATGTGTAACATATATATATATATATATATATATATATATATATATATATATGTATTAATAAACAATAAAATCCCAAATCACGTCATATGGAAAATAGCCTATTTCGGCAAACGCAAATATCGGTTGCCTGTTTTATCAAGAAATTTAAATGTGAAAGCTAATTATTTTTCTTTTAACTTTCACAGTTAAATCTATATTTTTGACACAAACTCAGTCAAAAAACGGGGTTGATAAATCAGACAACAGATATTTTCGTCTGCCGAAATAGGCTATTCCCCATATGAGTTGATTTTTGATTTTATTGTTTATTAATTATTTGTTGTGTAATAATAAATACATTTAGGTCTTTTTGTGGTTCACTTTTAATATTTTATATTACTAGGATCCACTTGGATTATATACCAATGAATTTGTTACCTTTACCATATATATATATATATATATATATATATATATATATATATATATATATATATAGATGTAGAATAATGATGAATGCGGAGACTTTAGAAATCCATGGTAATAATTTATTTCACGGGATCAAACTCCGTCTTTTCAAACCAAACAATGTTACAACAATCTCTCTCTCTCTCTCTCTCTCTCTCTCTATATATATATATATATATATATATATATATATATATATATATATATATATATATATATTGGAATCTCGTCGCTTTCGACGTATGAGGGTTCAACAGCTCAGTTCTAAAACCAACAGTCAGACTAACCGTATATCATTTGATTCTAGTGGTGAACACTTGTGCAGACAGATCCGAATAGAGAGAACTAGTGTAGGGGATCCCACAACCTCCCCAAACGACTCTCTGCATGTTTTGAATTCAGAGTTATCCTTATTCTTGACCGTTCTCCACCCAAGGCTATAGTCTGTCCTGTTATTTACCCATAGCTCGAGGTAGAAGAGATGTATTTATATATTTACTAAGGGTATTAGCGCGAAAGTAAATGTAATGAACTCGACTAGAATCCGAAATCAGCATTCAAATTCCTCAATCCAAGCCGCTGAGATGATGAGACAAACTGGAAAAGTTTAGAAACGATGCATTTCAAAGTGTTGCGTGGGATGCGTCTTCTTCCTGTCAGCTTCTAGGAATAAAAGACAAACCCGTGTCCAAAGAAAATGTGTTCAGATTTTTTTTTATAAGAGAAGCAGTAAACTATATATATATATATGGTTGTGTATATATATATATATATATATATATGTGTGTGTGTGTGTGTGTGTGTGTGTGTGTGTGTGTGTGTGTGTGTGTGTGTGTGGAATATGCGTGTATAAACGAAGAGTTAAATTAATCTTCAAACACGGATCTACGGATCTACAAATTTCAATAATTTTCATTTATTTGAGTATTATTTTTCTTTCAAATTGAAAGAAATGAATTACAAAAATTCTTTGCGAACAACTTAACACATAAGGTTAGTGTAGCTTTTTTATAGTAAAACTGAATGAATTGGGTTAGTATGGGATAAAGGAAAAAGCGTCTATATGTGGGCAGGTGTATGTGATTCATGTCTAGATTGTTTTCACTGTGTGTATGAAATTGTTGTCGTCAACCTTGTGAAAACAAACCAGGGAGTTAGTTACTAATGTCAACGCATGTAAGGAAGTTAGGGGAATGTCGTCTCTGTCTTTAAACACAATGTTTGTAATATTGTATACAGGAATAAATATGCGAAAGATGTGATTGATTCATTAAGTGTGAGAATTTCAGTTTCGTATGTGTAAGAAACGATCGAACAAACCCTCCGGTCAAAAGTTCACTGAAAGACTAGTCGGCGAACAAGAATTGATCATATTTATAATAAAATAGTAGACACGGGATGAATCTAAATTTTAGATTTATTAATCTCAAGTTTATTGGCTTATATATATTTTCATAAGTTTGAAATATTCTTTTTAAGGACGAAAGACATTGTTGATCCTATTCTGAATTTGAGCTTCCTAAATTTTAGATTTAAGAGCTATTTCATTGTCTGCCAATTCAAAGAATACCGTGCATCTCGTACGTCATCAGGATCATTATCATGCACTTGACTTTTGTAATCGTAGGGCGGATCTGAATGCAGAAGATATACTCTTTTCCGCAACAGTCTATTAACGGCAGCCATCAGCAATTCTGGTTAAACTTTTCTAATTTTTTTTTTTTTTTTTGCATTGGCGTCCTCTCCTACGTCCACCTTCAACAGTGCCTTGCATAATGGTCTTGCACAGGCTGTCGTGCCTTGTAATGTCGCCATTTTTCTTCGTTTCACAGTGGCGTGAAGAGGTCCCTGGTGTCCCACAAAACTTTCAGCTCTTTTCCGCACAAACTTATTGTTTTTTTATTTATTTATTTTTTTGTTCCTAATAGAAAATGCCAAGGAATTTTCTCATACATTTGTTCTCAAACCCTAGGATCCTTCTCACTGTTTCTGCCAGCAGGGTCCACATTTTATAGGAGAATGGAGACGACGTCACTGGTTGGCTAATATATATGAATACAAAAATTTAAATATCTGGAGTATGTCAAAAATACAAAAAAAAACTGAGTTAATTTCGGTGTAATGGAATCTATTAGCATTTTTCTACTATTCTAAAACGGGGTTCCACATATATTAGAGCCGTTAGTGTCTGCTGGATTTAAAATCAGTCCACTCTGAGTAGATCTCTCTTTTTCTGCACTAGCTCGGATATCGAACTTTGCTATTAATGCTTTTCCGATGATCAATGATATTATGTATGGTCTTAATTTTAGGTTTATTCTTGAGAATTTTGAGTGCACTGCCAATGCATTTTCTTTCTTAGTGAAGAGAGAATACGTTTCTTTCTTGATTCGACTTGAATTTATTAAGTTAAAATTGTGGTCAGATATATTACAGTAAACTGCAGGTGCGATTATACACACACACGTGATTGCACAACAAAATCCAAAATTGACACATATGGTGGGTGGTGTGTAGATCTATTTCAACCAATGTGTTAGTCTTATTCAACCCGGGTGTATAGACTGTGTTCATGTCGGAATTTAAATTCA